>CAUYON010044616.1:0-18686 GCA_963573935.1 Arctocebus calabarensis
ACATTAATGCAATCATGGGGTACAATGTGCTGGTTTCACGTACAATCTGAAATATTTTCATCAAACTGGTTAACATAGCATTCATGGCATTTTCTTAGTTATTGTGTTAAGACCTTTATATTCTGCATTCAGTAAGTTTCATCTGTACCCTTCTATACCACAGCTTGTTAATCCATTCCTGGGTTGGTGGGCATTTAGGCTGTTACCACATTTTGGCGATTGTAAACTGAGCTGCAATAAACAGTCTAGTGCAGATGTACTTATGATAAAATTTTATTTTTCTTCTGGTTAGATGCCTCGTAATGGGATTGCAGGATCAAATGGTAAGTCTAGTTTGAGTTCTTTGAGGATTCTCCATACATCCTTCCAAAAAGGCTGTATTAGTTTGCAGTCCTACCAGCAGTGTAAAAGTGTTCCCTTCTCTCCATATCCGTGCTAGTGTTTGCAGCTTTGAGACTTTTTGATGTGGTCCATTCTCACTGGGATTAGATGATCAAGGTAACTCTCAAGGTAGTTTTGATTTGCATTTCTCTGATAATTAGGGACTATGAAAAATTTTTCATATGTTTGTTAGCCATTTGTCTGTTTACTTTAGAGGAGGTTTTATTCATGTCTCTTGCTCAGTGATATATGGGGTTGTTGGGTCTTTTTTTACTGATTAATTTGAGTTCTTTGTAGATCTTAGTTATCAAACTTTTGTTCAATTCATAAGTACAAATACCTTTTCCCATTTTGATGTTTGTCCATTTGCTTTGGTTGTTGCTTCCTTATCTATGCAGAAGCTTTTCAGTTAAATTAAGTTTCATTTGTTTATTTTTTATTGTTGTTGTTGCAGGTGCCATGGAAGTCTTCTTCATAAAATCTTTCCTCAGGTCAATATCTTCCAGTGTTTTCCCCAAACTTTCTTTAAGGATTTTTATTGTTTCATACCTCAGATTTAAATCTTTTATCCATCTTGACTTAATTTTTGTAAGTGGTGAGAGGTGTGGGTCCAGTTTCAGTTTTTTACATATGGTTATCCAGTTCTGCCAGCACCATTTATTAAATAGGGATTTTTATCTCCAGTGTATGTTCTTATTTGGTTTATCAAAGAACAGGTGGCTGTAAGATGAAATTAATCAATTTCATCTCATGGTTTTCTATTCAGTTCCAAATGTCAATGTCTCTATTTTTGTGCCAATACCATGCTGTTTTGATCATTATGATCTTGTAATATAGTCACAAGACTGGTAGGGTGAAATCTTGGGCTTTGTTTTTATTACTAGGAATTGCCTTGGTTATACCTGGTTTCTTCTGGTTCCATACAAAATGAAGAATTATTTTTTCCAAATCTTGAAAGTATGATGATGGCATTTTTTTTTTTTTTTTTTGGCCTGGGCCGGGTTTGAACCTGCCACCTCTGGTATATGGGACCAGTGCCCTACCCCTTCAAGCCACAGGTGCCACCCTGATGATGGTGTTTTAATGGGGATTGCATTGAATCTGTAGATTGCTTTGATAGTGTAGACATTTTAACAATGTTTATTCCCAGCCATGATCATGGTATGTTCTTCTGTTTGTTAATGTCTTCTGCTATTTCTTTTCTTAAGGTTTCACAATTTTCTTTGTAGAGGTCCTTCACCTCTTTTTTTAGGTTTATTCCTAGGTATTTAAATTTTTGAAGCTTTTGTGAAGAGAATTGGGTCCTTGATTAGCTTCTCATCTCGGCTATTGTTGACATATACAAAGATTACTGATTTGTATACATTGATTTTATATCCTGAGACATTGCTCTATTTTTTGATCACTTCCAGGAGTCTTGTGGTTGAATATTTAGGGTCCTCTAAGTATAAGATTATACTGTCAGCAAAGAGGGAGAGTTAGACCTCCTCTACACCCATTTGGATGCCCTTTATTTCCTTCTCTTGCCTGATTGTATTGGCTAGAATTTCCAGCACTATATTGAATAGTAGTGGTGACAGAGGACAACTTTGTCTATTTTCCAGTTTTCAATGTGCTGCTCTCTCACTTCCTTGGTTAGGTTTATTTCTAAATATTTTATTCTTTCCGATGCCGTGTAAATGGAATTTTTTCTTAATTTCCTTTTCAGATTGTTCGTTGTTACTCAGTAGAAATGCAATTGATTTTTGTTTGTCAATTTTGTATTCTGCAACTTTGCTAAATTTATTGATTAATTCTAACAGGATTTTTTTTATTTTTGGTGTGAAATCTTTCGAGTTTTTTACATGTAAGTTCATGTCATCTGTGAACAGTGATAATTTTACTTCCCTTCCAATTTGCATTCCTTGTATATTTTTTCACTAATTGTTCCTGTCCTGTCTATTTCTAATGGCTAGGACTTCCAATACTATATTGAATAGGAACGGTAAGAACAGGTACTATGCCTTTTTCCTGGTCATAGAAGAAGAGCTTTTAGTCTTTCACCCCTAAGTATGATGTTAGCTATGGGCTTTTCATAAATGTCCCTTATTATATTGAGGTAGTTATCTTATAGTTGTAGTTTGTTTTATCATGATTTTATCATAAAAGGTGTTGAATCTTGTCAGATGCTTTTTCTGCATCCGTTGAGATGATCATATCAATTTTTGCCTTTCTTCTGTTAATGTGGTGTATCACATTGATCAATTTTTGTATGTTGAACCATCTTTACTTCCTATGAGCAAATCTCATTTGTTCATGTTGTATGCTCTTTTTAATGTGCAAGTGAATGAAGTTTGCTAGTATTTTATTGATTATTTTGCATTAATCACTAAGGACATTGGTCTGTTGTGTTCTATGCTTATAATACTATTTGTCTGGCTTGGGAATCAGGGTAATGCTGGCTTTAAAGAATGAGTTTGGAAGTGTTCTTTCCTCTCTAATTTTTAGCAGAATTTTCAGAGTATTGGTGTTAATTCTCTTGAGATTGATTTTAATTCTTCTTTAAATGTGTGGCCATGTTCTCTAGTGAAGCCATGTGGTTCTGGGCTTTTCTTTGTGAAAAGGTTTTTGCTTACTGATTCAATAACTTACTAGTTATGTTCAAACTTTCTATCTATTTATGATTCAGTCTTAGCAGGTTGGTTATTTCTAGGAGCGTATCCATTTATTTTAAGTTGTCCAATTTATTGGCCTATAACTCTATAATTTCTGTTTGGTTCCTTTTTTTAAAAAAAAGAATTTCTACCTTTTTGTTAATATTCTCATTTTGTTCATGCATTGTTCTCCTGATTTCACTTAGTTGTCTATCTGTATTCGCTTTTACCTCTTTGAACATCTTTATGACAGTTATTTTAAACTTTTTGTCAGGCAGCTCATAAAACTACATACTTTAAGGTTAGTCTATGGAATTTCAGTTTAGTCCTTTGATTGGATTATGCTTCCTTGTTTATTTGTATACTTGTAAATTCCTCCCCTTCCCCAATATTTGGACATTTGAAAAAACATCCACTTTTTCCAGTCTGCATACTGGCTTTGTGCATGGGAAGACCTTTGCCAGTCAACCCAGCTAGATGGTGTAGGCACGTCTCAAACCTTTTGTAAGCTCTTGCACCCCCTGGTGTCTTCTTCCAGAAATACACCTCTAATGTGCTGCTAGCCTTTTTCCTGGCTTCCAAACATTGGAACTGATCCTGCCAATGCTCCGAGTCAGGAGAAACAAAAACTAGACCCTAGCCACTCCCCAGACTTGCCAGAAGTTTGGATGCAAAATCTACTCTTTTGTTTCTATCCAGAGGGAATTACCCCAGTATGGGGGATTTCCTTCCAGTTGCTCCACACTAAATGGAGGCGCATGTGCAGGTGCACTAAATGCAAAAAAAAATTGTCACTTCTTTTCTGATCATTATCTATTTTCCCATAAACATCATGGTCAGGTGTGCATGCTCACACGGACTCACTTGTGCTGTCTCTCTCTCCTTCCTCCACTTCCTCACCCTTCTTGCTGCCTAGGTCAGGCCCTCACTCTTTATCCCTTCCGTAACTGTAGTAGCCTCGGAAATAGTGTGTCATTCTCTACCTTGCAGCTGAAATAGCTTTTCTAAAATACAATAATGGTTCTATATTAGTCAAGTTTTTTGTGTGTAAGTGAGCAAAACCCAATTCAAAGTGTACTAAACAAGTCTGGGGATTTATTTGACCTACATCACTGGGAAATCCAAGAGATGGGTCTGACTTTAGGCTCAGCTTGATCTGGACTTCTAAATTTATGTACTGCTGGGCTTGATGATCACTGGTATGTCAGGACTTATACCTTACCAGCTGCATGATCTAGCAAAAAGAGAATATCTTTCTACACAGTTTTGGCAAAAAGGTCCCAATGAGGATCAGTCACTTATGCTGAAGTCATAGGCTCTTCTCTTTGGCCAGACCTGAGCTATACATTCACGTCCTGTGGTTTGGAGGACAGAGTCAGCCCCATACAAACCCCATTAATTGTTTCTATTATCAGCTGAAGGGGGAAGGGAGTTTTGATATACATGGCGTGTCTTTGCATAATTGTCAAACTCCTTAGCAAGCTGTGTATGTACCTTGCTTCCGTGTACAGTTTTGTGTTTTTTATTTGACAACTTGTCCTTTAAGGTTCAATTTTAGCAGCACTTCACAACTTCCTTCTAGCCTGGCAAAGGGGCTAGGGATTCCCTTTTTGTGATTCCATAGTGTCCCGGACCTCTGGTATCCTAACCTGAACACAGATTTTCGTGTAATCAGTGTTTGTCAACTCTGACTTTCCTACAGGATCCTACCCCTGGGAGCTTAAAATATATATGCCTCCCCCCTAGAGTAGCTCAAATCCATCAGAATCTGGGGGTGTGCAATGAGAGGATATCTGTCTATCTATCTCATCTTTTCTGAAGCTCCCCAGGTTCTGAAGTACAGCTGGGCTTAATAACTATTGAGTTTCATCATTAATTCCATCCAGCTCTAAAATTCTGTGATTCTAGCCCAGGTTTTAGTAGGATCACCTCTTCTTCTTCTTCTTCTTTTTTTTTTTAAGAGACAGAGTCTCATTTTGTTGCCCTCAGTAGAGTGCTATGGCGTCACAGCTCACAGCAACCTCCAACTTTGGGACTTAGGTGATTCTCTTGCCTTAGCCTCCCTAATAGCTGGGACCACAATGCCCAGCTATCATCTCCTCCTCCTCCTTACCTCTCTTCTCTCTTCCTCTTCCTTCTCCCTTCTTCTCTTTCTGGCTATACCATTTAGAGATGTCAAAGATATAGTTATGTTAAAAAAAAAAAGAAAGAACAGAATATGTGCTTAGGTGCTTTGAGACTATCTCAGTACACTAAGATTACCTGGGTTATTCGAGAAAGAATTACTTTTTCTGTTGCCTCCTTCTGCAGTTTCAGCCCAGTCTCTCCATAAATGGGACACAGCTCCATAACTGTGCCTGTGGGCCCAGCCAGGCCTACACTGAACAGTCATTTGCGGCACTTCCTGTAATGTTTCATGCTGTTGTGTTGTTGACATTCAGTGCATGTGTTTGTCATTGACACACAGGCTCCCCTTCCAGCTGGAAAGACTTGCCTTTCATCTAGAAGCTGTTTAAAGAAAATGTTCCTACTTATCTCAAAGCCAGAGACAGTAGATGGGAGGGAGGAGTTTGTTTGCCCACATCTTCAAACGCACTGTGTTTTGGGGATGCCAACAGGACTGTTTTAATTTGCTCCCTACAAAGGCAGACTTCTGTTGCTTTTCCTGCAATCCTGATGGGAGACTGTTTGTCTTTAATGTCATGAGAAGAGATAGCACAGCTGTGTTTATGGTGGGAGTTACCTGTAATTTATGTTGTAACTTAAACATTTAGGAAGATTAGCTGTTTCCTTTTACTTGAAGTCCTGAATTCTTTTTCTTTCTCTCTTTTTTTTTAAAGTTCAACTCCATTTTTTTTTTTTTTTTTTTTTTTTAGGTATCAGGGAGTCAGTTGGAAAATCAGGACTTCTGTTCTCTGGTACAGAATTGGAATTACTAAAGTAACAGTATTTTAGAATGTGAACAGACCCTTAATATCAATCTAAAAAAATAAGCAAATGACGAAAAACTAACCAAACTGCTTATCTAAATGAGGGCAGGACGTTTCTTAGAAGGCTTGTGACACCCGAGCCAATCACATCGTGTGTCCCTTCTCAGCCCCTTCCTGTGTTGGTTCAGTTCAGATCATGCTGAATTTTAATATCCTGAAAAATTGACCATCAAGGATGTTGGGGAAAATGAGCTGAATTAATGCCACTCAGGTTTTGGGACTGGAAACAGGGGCTCAGGGTATAGTAGTTGTGGACAAAAGGAAACTAAGGGGATCCCAGGTGTTTGTTTTTTACGTACCAACAAATGAATTTCCTACCCTTATCTAAAAACTTGAGAGGAAAAATTTATTTTCCCCTCCGTGGATCACAAAAATTAGAGGCCTTTGTTTATATTTATTGTCAGTACCTTTTCTTGAAAAACTAACCTCCCATGGAAAAGTTCACTAGACTCTGCAAAGAAAATTTAATATAGCATCATTTATAAATCAATTCAGCAGACATTTACTGAGTACCTACTATATCTGGGCATTGTGGAAGGAATATAAAAATGATAATGAATGCTACATCTGTACAAATACATTAAAGAAAATATGATAGGTGTTTCAGTAAGTGGACAGAATTGCTACTGGTCACAGGTATCAAAAAATACATAAAATACTTCAATGCCTGTCTATGGCATTTTCTTGTGCTAGAAATATTGGAGCCCTTAGACAAAAGTCAAAGAGGTTGACCTAGTCAGACTCATTTTTTGTGAGCCTATATTATTTCACAGTGATATTATTTTGTTTTCCACATTTTCCAAAATTCTGTGTAGTAGTCAATTGTAGAATTTTCCTGAACATTGATTGTCAATTTCACCAGTTTGTGCTTTTCAAAATCTCTGTTGGACATTGTTTGATCATTTATGTTTCTCTGGCTTTCCCCTACAGGCAGTACCATTGACTAGGAATGGAGACTTGATGTACTATGCTATACTCCAGCCATCAGCAATATGTGGGCTTTCAGCCCTCCATTAACCTGATCAAAATCAATACGACCATTGGATTTCTGAGCTTAAACAAAAGGCAGTCTGTTAACACCATCCCCATGAAATTGGCAGACAAGTTCTCTTTGGCTGCTCAGAAAGCACCCATCAAAATGCTTTTCTGGGTTCCTTAGGTTGAATCTGAATTTGTTTCAAAGTTACTACAAAGACAATTTGCTGATGATAAAGGAGCATTTCACCCCCTTTCCTAGGACAGTAATTCCCTAATATGTTTTTTGTTTCCTCAGAGAGGCACAGATTTCCCCAAGTTAGGGGTGGTTAGTGGTATATGTGAGTCATATCTAGATTTCAGGAATGGTTTGGTTTGATTATATCCTTACTCAGTTTTAATGTTTAATTTTATATTTTGCTATGCTTCCCTACAAAGAATGACCCTTGCTCTGTCTCTACTGTGGACATTTTTTTTTTATTACTTTAGGATAATTGTCAGTATTCAAAAGATAAAGAATATGTATATGAGTGTAATTGATGCAAAAATTTAGGGTAAATCCTTGTTTCTCATCTGTTCTTCTAGGTAGAATTTTGTCAACAGAAGACAGTCTGATCTCTTAGGATTAGAAAGTGAGTGCACAGAATTATGCTATTTACTTGGAACTTCTCTGAAGGGCTCATTGGTGACCCCAGTAGAGATTCTGGATATTACTCTTAATACTTCATATCTCTTTGACACCTTTAAATGTGACACCTGAAAATCTCCAGCCTAAAACCACATGCTTACTGGCTCAGCAAAACATCAAAGCCAGCCAAAAGGTCATAACAAATACTGTGAGGTATAGTCAGTTTCTGACTGCATGAGAGACCTCAGAATCACAACTAATGATTCAAAAAATCATAGAGAGTAGAGCAATATGTTGAAGGTTAACAGATGTGGAATAGCTGCCCAAATATGAATTCCTAGATCAACCTGAGCACAACTCGTCTCTGTAGTGGGACTTCTCAATGGAATGCGGAACTTCCCTCTAACCTGCTGTGGGAATGCGGGCTGGGTAGACGTGCAGGGAGGCACAGTTCCCAGGAAGAACAGGGATGACTGGAGGATCTGCTGGGGAACAAGGAAGGAGGATCATCTGGAAGGATTAGAGACCAGAAATTAAACTAAAAGCCCATCATGTGGTGCTGTGGGAGGAAGATCTGGGAATAATTTGGCAGTGTCTTTAGAATGGTAGTAATGATTTTGCTCCGACTCAGTAATTGCATTTTCCAGAAAACATATTACGAAAATAATCAGAAATGTGTATAAGAATTTATATACAAATATTTAAACCACATTTTAATTTAAGTAGTGAAAAATTAGAAGTAACCTGAATATTTAATAACAGCATCTTGGTAAAATAAATAGGGGTAGAGCCATTTAATGAAATACTATGTAGGTAATAAAAAGCATGCTTTTTGAGGAAAAGTGAAATAGTGCTCACAGCGTAATGTCTCATAGCTTGCTTCTTAAACTTAATAGTGTTTTGTGAACATTTTCCTCGTCCCCCAATATTCATCAACAGGAGGATTTTCATGGCTATGTAATGTCACCTTAAAATGATATACTACTCAATGAATCTCTAACAATAAAAAAAATGATATATTACTTTTAGGAATGCAGAATGGTACAATCAATTTGCAAAAACTGGAAACCACCGGGATGCCTTTCAGTTGTTGAATGGATAAACTGTGGACCTCAGGTGAAGGAGTGCTCCTCAGCAATAGAAGATAAGCTATTAGTTCAGGAACAGTATGGATGAATCGTCAATGCATTCACTAACTGAAAGAAGCCACACTAGCAAGACATTATGGAAAAGGCAGAGCTATAGGGATAAGAAATAAAAGTGGCTGCCCAGCGTGGGAAATGGTGAGGATGACTAGGAAGGGGCAGCAGGAGGACAATGTTAGGGTGATGGAACTACTTGGGAGCATGACAGTGGTGGCCGATGTAGGACTATGCATTAGTTAAAATCCATAGCACTGTACATTCCAAACAACGAAGTTTTCCATATGCAAATTTCTAGTAAAAAATCAGCCTGGTTATAGAGGGAATTCCCAATGCACTAGAAACAGTAATAAGTGAACCTGATTCTGTTACAAATTAATAAAAAACATTGAAGGGATGAGGAAGAACCAACTTAAGTCATTTAATAGTATTCTGACTCGATATTGTAAGACCAAAGATGAAACAAACTGTATAAATACTGCCCTCAGTAAATTTATTTCTTACGTGAGTTTGGGTTAACAATTATTACTTTGCATGTATACTAGAATTGGGCAAATAAGTAAATGCATGGTAGATGACAAAAACCAGGTTTCTTGCTATCAGAGAAAGATGGTTACTGAAAAAAGGTAAGGGAAAGGCTAGAATAAAGCACGAAATACAGAGTTTGAATCAGAGGTATCAATTTAAGCTTCTGTACACACACACAAATGGAAAGATAAAGAAATAAATATGAATATGTATAAGCATGGGTTAACATACCTGCACATATTTTCAAACTCTGTCTGGCCTAGGACCAATGAGCTCATATAACACCCAGATCTTAGTGTCTAAATACCATTTTTCTAAGACAAGAATCAATGCCCATTGGAGAGGTGATTGATTCCAGGGCTGGTACAGGAAAAATGCAAGATGAGCCTGGACCATCTCTTTGTGCCAGAAAGTAAAGAAGTACTTTCAAAAAAAAAAAAAAAAAAGAAAGAAAAGAAAAGAAAGAATGAATAAAAAAAGATGAGAACATGTCAAAAGGACACAGGAATCAACTTGAAAGAACTCTTGATGGCCAAAGACGGGAACAATTTAAGCAACAAAATAAATAGTATTACTGGATTATAACCCATAGAATAAGATATCCACATCCATACTCGTATAATGAAGTAAATCAAAATAAGAAAGAAAAGATACCTCTTTTTGATAGACAATCCTAGTTATTTAGTTGTGTATTTATTTACTATATATTAAGGAATGAGGTTATAGCAAATAACCAATAGAACACAGTGATAATTGCTTCAAGTAAGATCTACCAAGGAATGCAAAACTTAGTGGGTCAAAGTTTGAGGAGAAAAGGGTACTTGCTTGGTTTTAAAGTATCTCCTATTTGTTAAAGAACCCAAAAGGAAAAATAGCAACTTTGCTGCAGAAAGGCCTAACAGACACCACTTTACCCAAATGGATGGAAGTTAACATCAGTAGTAATCAGATATGTGATATAAACTATCTCCTGATGTGAAATTCTGAAAAAAGCACATTGCTTCTGTGGATTATATTACCCTAAATGTGTAATAACCTCAATCTAATTATGACAAAACATCAGGAAAGCCCAAATTAAGGAATAAAATAAACTGATAAGTGCTCTTCACAAATGTCAAGTTTATATGAATGACAAGGAAATACTGGGGTGTCACAGATTGGAGGAGACAAAGGAGACATGACAATTAATGCAACGTGGGATCCTGGATTGGATTTCAGAACAGAAAATATCTCTAGTAGAAAAACTGGTAAAATCTGAATAAAACTGGTAGTCTTATATCAATGCTAATTTGTTACTTTTAATAATTCAATTATGGGGAAAGGGGCAAGGGAGGGGAGGGGGAGGATGGGTGGAGGGAAGGTAATTGGTGGGGCCACACCTATGGTGCATCTTAGAAGGGCACAGGTGAAACTTACTAAATGCAGAACATAAATGTCTGAACATAATAACTAAGAAAATGCCGTGAAGGCTATGTTAACCAGTTTGATCAAAATATTTCAGATTGTATATGAAACCAGCACATTGTACCTCATGATTGCACTAATGTGCACAGCTATGATTTAATAAAAAAGGAAAAAAATTCAGTTATGCAAGATGGTATCATTAGCAGCAGCAGAATGAAAGGTTGTGGTAGGTAGCATAACACCCCTCTCCATGTCCATATTCTAAACCCTGGAACATATGAAATGTTACATTTTATGGCAAAGGGAACACTGAAGACAGAATTAGGGTATAAGGACCTTAAATTAGAAAGAGATTATCTGATTATTCAATGTAATGACACAGGCCCTTAAAAGTGAAAGAGGAAGCTCAAGAGATTGAATTCTGCCAACAACTTGAATGTAAAAGGATTCCTGTCTCTACCTTCCAGAAAGGATCATAACCCTTGATTTTAGCCCAGTGAGATCCACATTGGACTTCTGACCTACAAGGCTGAAAGTTAATGTTTGTGGTATTTTATAGCACAAAATTTGTATTAATGTTTTTCTACAATAAAAATAGAAAATAAACTCAAGGATACATGGTAGACCTTTATAATATTAAATTTTCAATGTCTAAACTTATTCCAAAATAAAAAGTTAAAAATGATAAAATTTATTCAGCTAATCACTGATCTTTGGACATTTAAATTGTTTCTACATTTTCTTTTTTTGAACAACTTTATAGTAAATATCTTCACCATAAAGTTTTGTGTACATCCTTAACCATTTCCTGTGAGTGCAAATATTGGGTCGAATGTGTGCATAGTTTTAGATGTATATTATCAAACTGTTTTGTAAAGTTTTCCTAAACAATACTATTGGATATTTTCATTTAAATAGTATTTTTCAACCTGACACCAAACAATTGTACTTTATTGTTGTTTTGATTTGAATTTCACCTGTTACCAAGGAGAATGGCAGTTCTTGTGTGTTTACTAGCCACTAGCACTTAGTGTGCACGTATAAATTACCTTTCACAGATTTTACTTTTTTTGTCTTAGTCTGTTCAGGCTGCTAGAACAAAATGCCACAATCTAGATGTCTTACAAATAATAGAAATTTATTTCTCATGGTTCTGGAGACTGGGAAGTTGCAGATGAAAGTGATGTCAGGTTTGGTGTCTGGTGAGGGCCTGATCTTTGCTCCATAGATATCTGCCTTCTGACGGCAACCTTACGTGGCACTAATCCCAGTTATGAGGGCTCCACCCTTATAACTAATCATTCCCTGAGGCCCCACCTCCGTCACATTGGGAATAAGGTTTCAATATACAAATTTTGAGGAAACACAAACATTCAGTGTATAGGAAGAATATTCTCCTTTATTTGCTAGCTAATGCAGTTCTAACTCTTTTTCCTATGTTGAGATTCTTGCTTGAAACTTTGAAGATTTTGTTTAATTTATTAAGAGAGAGTAAAAGCCTTTTTTTTTTTTTTTAAGACACCCTTTTGTTTATGTAGTGAGCTAGATACGAGCAGAGCAGATGATGGATATGGTGAGGCTATTTGGGATTGTTTGGGGTCGGGCTGACCTGGGCTATGATGAGAATGAGGCTGATTAAGACCTTGCAAGTGAGTTTGTTATCCAGCTCTTGCAGGTGGATTGTTTTGAGAGGAAAGTTAATTAAGAGGCTGGGAGACGTCTAAGAAGCAGCTGATACTACTTAAAGTTGTGTATAAATCCTCCAAATTGTACTTTCTGTGGAGCCTGCATTTACTAGGACAGGGGCCTGGCTTGCTATGTAAGTTTAACAACTTAATAAGCTTTAATAAGCTTTCTTTTCCTTGCTAAAACTTTACTTGCTGTGTTCAATAATTTTGACGGCTAGTTCAAAACACTGTGCTGCTCTAACATTTTCTTCAGGAGCTGGAAGAATAGCAATTTATGATGCAAAGCGTCTGAGTAATGCACCAAGTTGACTTCTGCCTGGTAGTTAAACATCATCCCTGGACTCCACTCAGGTACTGCAAGTCTTTCTGATCACAAGGTGGGCCTCAGGCCAATCTGGTCCTTAGGGGGGTAGAAGGGTGTAAAAACGAAACACACAACCTGTGTTCCACTGGCTCGTGTCTTCATTCATCTCAAAGCTGAGGCAGGACTCCACTCTCTTGCCAAGTCCTCCTCTCTCTCCCTGTGGCTTTGGGGAAACTGAGTCAGTCCCTCCCTCTTGTATCCCCCCAGGCCTCAGGTATGGACACCGCTTGTGGGTCCAGCTTCTCTCCCCTCCCCAACAAACTTTCCTCTAACAACCCGCTTCCATTGCTTCTACCTTCACTTTGTTTGACCAAAAAAGCCCCTTTCTGTGCTTGACCCCACTTATACATTTGGAAATTCCTACTCAGTTTTAGAACTTGTGTTACAGGCTCCCCTGTAAGTGATGGGAGGTGATTTCGTGGCTGGGCAGAACCTTTAGATACAGTACTGGTGAATTTTCATTTCATATAAATAGACTCTGTCTTCTAGCTCATGGTTTATGCAATTGATTTTGTTACTTCCGACATTTCTCTCATATTGTAGTTATAATTAATTTTTTCCCCTGAGAAGTTGGAAAACTTGTCTCCTGCTGCTGTGGAGACTCACACTCCCCTCCCCGTAAGTGTGAAGGCCGTTCTGGCTTCCTGGGTGGGTTCCTAGTCTCTTCTGGGCTGATCTAACTTAGTGCACTGTCTCCCTTACAATGTTACTTTGTCTCACAAGCTCTCCCTTTACATATCCTTTTTGCCTACTATTCAGCAAATTCTGTCAGACCTTACTCCAGGTCTTCCTCATTTTTGAATTTTTTCACCCCAAATGGTATCTGACACACAGAATTGTTTCATTAAGGTTCAGTCCTCTCTCTGTAGAAATCATTATATTTGTAGTATGGCACAATTGAGAAATGAGAATTCCACTTTATATCCAATAGTTTTGTGATTCATATAATATACATTTATTATAGAAAAAGTAGAACATCCTGATAAAAGAAGAAAAGGAAAGTTTCTATATGCTTCCTACAGATTATCATTGTTAATATCTAGGCATATCGTCATTAGTTCCCTAATGATGGGGATGCATTATGACAAATGCGTCCTTAAGCATTGTTTTTGTTGGGTGGACATTGTAGAGTGTACTTACACAAAACTTCTACACACCTAGGCTGTGTGATATAGCCTATTGCTTCTAGCACATGAACCTGTACAGAATGTTAACATTGTGTTACAGGCTCCCCTATAAGAATGTTAACTATACTGAATGCTGTAGGTGGTTCTAACACAATGTTAAGTATTTGTGTGTCTAAATATAGAAAATGTACAGTAAAAATGCTCTATAGAGTATAAAAAATGGTACACCTGTACAGAATGAATGGAGCTTACTGTAAGTGGAACTTGGAGTATGGGAGGTGCTCTGGGTGAATGTGAGAGAGGTGAGTGAATGTGAAGGTCTAGGACATTACTATAGACTACAGTAGATGTTAGTGACACTGTACACTTAGGCTACACTAAAATTATATGCAATTTTTTCTTTATTGACAAATTAACCCTGATTTACTGTAACTTTTTTACTTTATAAACTTAAATTTTGTTTTTACTTTTTCTTTCTTTCTTTCTTTTTTTTTTTGAGACAGTGTCTCACTATGTTGCCCTTGGTAGAGTGCTGTGGCATCACAGCTTGCAGCAACCTCCAACTCTTGGGCTTAAGTGATTCTCTTCCCTCAGCCTCCCAAGTAGCTGGGACTATAGGCTCCCGCCACAATGCCCGGCTATTTTTTTGTTGCAGTTGTCATTGTTGTTTAGCAGCCCTGGGCCGGGTTTGAACCCGCCGGCCTCCGTGTATGTGGCTGGCGTCCTAACCACTTATGGGTGCCGAGCCAAATTACTTTACTCTTCTGATAACAAACAATTATAAGAACAATGTGTTCTTTCTTGATGTCCTTATTCTAAAAACTTTCTTCTATTTTTTTTTAATTTGTTAAATTTTTTTGTTAAAAATGCAGACACAATCACGCACATTAGCCTAGGCCTACACAGGGTCGGATCTTCAATGTCACCGTTTTCCACCTGCACATCTTGTCCCACCGTTGTTAGGGGCCATAACACACATGGAGCTCCTATCAGCTCCTGGGATATAACAATGACTTTCTTTTTTTTTTGCAGCTTTTGGCTGGGGCTGGGTTTGAACCTGCTACCTCCAGCATATGGGGCCGGCACCCTACTCACTGAGCCTACTGGCGCCGCCAACAATGATTTTCTGAAAAGGACCTGACTGAGGCTTTCTTACAGTTAACTGTTTTTTTTTTTTTAATAGGTAGAAGGAATACACTCTAAATAAAATAGTGATAACAAGTATGGCATGATAAATACACGAACCAGTAGCATAGTTGTTTATCATCATCATCAAGTATTACGCACTTACATAATTGTACCTGCTATACTTTTATATGAATGACCATGTAGTAGTATTGTTCATACTAGCATCCCTGCAAACACATGGTAATGCATAGGAATTTTCAGTGCTATTATAATCTCATGATGCACCATCATATATGTGGTCCATCATTGAACAAAACTGTCACCATGTGGTATGTGAATGTATATTCTACCAGAATGTGAAGATAATGACAATGGTGAGGAACTTTTATTGAATAGTTGTTGTATGCCAAGCATTGTGCTAAATACATTGCATGGATTTCCTCACTTCAGCCACATGTTAACACCATGTGATAGGTCAGCTAATTGTTTTATCCGTTTCGCCATGGAAGATGTTGAGGCTCTGGGAAGTCAAATGATTTGTTCAAGATTATATGACTGGCAAGTAGCAGAGCCTGGATTAGAACCCGTAGCATGTAAACTCAGAGCATACAGATCAGAATAGCATATCTGTGGAGCCAAACCATCTGGCTTTAAATCCAGTTATAAGCTGTGTGACTTTAAGCAAGAAAATTAATCTTTTCATCCCTCAATTCCAAATGCTTCATCTATAAAATGGGGGTGATAATAATATCTGCAAACTCTGTATAGAATTGTAATGAGGACAAAATGAAATAATATATATGAAATACTTAATGCCTACCTATAGTAAACCCTCAGTAATTGTTATCTCTTATATTACTAAGTACATTTTAAATAAAAATCATTACATTATAGTTCAGGTGGGGTGGTTCGTGCCTGTAATCCCAGGACTTAGGGAGGCCAAGGCGGGAAGATTGCTTGAAGCCAGGAGCCCAAGCTAAGCCTGGGCAACATAATGAGATCTTGTCTCAAAGAAAACAAAGCAAAAAAGTAGCTGGGCGTGTGCTCAGGAGGTTGAGGGGGAGGATAGCTCGAGCCTAGGAGTTGAAGGTTGTAGAGAGATGTGATTGAGTGATCACACCACTGCACTCTGACCTGGGCGACAGAGTGAGAGCTTGTCTCAAAAATAGAAAACCCCCATCCATAGCAAAACAAAACTTATAACCGTCTTTGTAACCTGTGTTTTTCTCCCTCTTTATAACCTGTCTTCTTTACTTCTTACGCTGTGACCATCATTGTTGTCAAAAAAACATACTTGTACCCCATCATTTATGGGGCCGTACAGTACCATTGTTTGAATATGCCATTATTTATTTTCGTCTTGTCTAGAATATGAGCTCAGTGACACAGGACCTGTTTCAGATATTGAGGATTCTCTGTGCCTAGAACAAGGATAGCACAGGGAGGTGCTTAATATTTGTTGAGCGGATTGAGGTCATTTCAAAATTTTTAATACTAATATTATTAAAAATCTTTAACTTCTAGGAAGCTTTGTAGTGTTAAAATTTCCCTGCTTAGTAATATATAACCTAGTTATTGCTCAAGAACCAAAATATAATTTCTCCACTGATGCAAAAACATGTTACATCTAAGGACACCCATTTTGGTCCAAAAGGAAAAAAAATATCACAGCTAAAGCAAACATTCATGATTATGTTTAAAATAATAACTTTAAAATGTCTCTTTCATGAAATTGTTTTCAAAGAGGCTTTTACCATGTGGGCAAATTTTAACAAAAATTGCTCAAATTAACTCCAAGTACAATGACATGCATAATGTTTTGATTACACATGTGAAATTCATTTAGTCAAAAGAGACTTTGAGTAGAAAAAAATGCAACTTTGTAAGAAAAAAACCCATTACTCTAATGATAGAGTAGTTCTCCTATATCTAATCACATGCACATTTAGAAGAAAGCATTTTATATTCTCTGTGAGTGCAACAGCTGGTGACTTTCTGTCTATCCCCAAACAGCTTCGCTTTGCTTTCAAAATTCCATTTTGTGCTACACAAATCTGTAAAGTTGCCTGTGGAGATTTAGGGAACTTGGGAAAAATTTCAACTTAAATTGAAAAATGTGCTGGTATTATTAATTTCTTGAGCTAGGATAGAAAATAATTATGAATGGAAAGCCTGGTTAAATGAGACAAGGAGAGCCACTTCACAGACACTGATGGAGGAAGCTTCTTAGGGAATTCCTTTAAGGTGGTGACCAGACTGGTCAGCAGAGCTTACAGGAAGGCACGTTGATTGGTTCGAGGAGCAGATGTAGCCAAAGGTGGCTCCAAAGAGGGAGAAAATCTAGAGCCCAGTCAAGGGTAAACTTTTTCTGTTGAGAATGTTTTACACTGTTATACTAAGTAGATTTTATTTCATTACATTTTTTCCACATTGAACTGAAATGTGAACCTTGTAGTCCAGTTTCCTTCCTCAGAGGGTATTTAACTTTTGACTTGAGGGTCAGTTTGTTTTTCATTTTGATTTTGTTCAATATAAAAGCAATAGTCCCTGGCTATTGCTAGGATAATAATTTTTCTCAGCAGTCAGTTAGTGCCAAGACTGAAAACTTGGTAAGAGATGTGGAAGACCTGTGTACGATGGTTAAACAGTTAATTAGGCATTGTAAAAGGAAATTACCCACTTATTTTATTTTTATTTATTTTATTATTATTAAACCATAGCTGTGTACATTAGTGCAACCAAGGGGTACAATGTGCTGGTTTCATATACAATCTGAACTATTTTCATCAAACTATTTAACATAGCCTTCATGGCATTTTCTTAGTTATTGTATGAAGACATTTGTATTCTGCATTTAGTAAGTTTCACCCTTCTAAAATGTACCATAGGTGTGGCCTCAACAATTACCCTCCCTTTACCCCTTTCCCCATATTCTTGTGCTATAGTTGGGTTTTAGCCTTCATATGAAGCCTAGAAATTAGCTTCATAGTAGGGCTGAGTACATTGGGTACTTTTTCTTCCATTCTTGAGATACTTTGCTAAGAAGAATATGTTCCAGCTCCATCCTTGTAAACATGAAAGAGGTAAAGTCTCTATCTTTCTTTAAGGCTGCATAATATTCCATGGTATACATGTGCCACAATTATTAATCCACTTGTGGATCGATGGGCACTTGGACTTCTTCCATGACTTGGCATTTATGAATTGGGCTGCGATGAACATTCTGGTACAGAAGTCTTTGTTATAATGTGATTTTTGGTCTTCTGGGTATATACCTAGTAAAGGAATTATAGGATCGAATGGCAGGTCAATTTTTAGATCTCTAAGTATTCTCCAAAAGGAACATATTTGTGTGCATTCCCACCAGCAGTGTAGAAGTATTCCCTTTTCTCCACATCCAGGCCAACATCTCTGGTTTTGGGATTTTGTTATGTGGGCTAATCTTACTGGAGTTAGGTGATATCTCAAAATAAGTTTTGATTTGCATTTCTCTGGTGATTAAGGATGGTGAGCATTTTTTCATGTGTCTGTAGGCCGTGCACCTGTCTTCTTTAGAGAAGTTTCTCTTCAAGTCCTTTGCCCACCCTGAGATGGGATCACTTGTTTTTTTCTTGCTAATATGTTTGAGTTCTCTGTGGATTCTGGTTATTAAACCTTGTCGGAGGCATAACCTGCAAATATTTTCTCCCATTCTGAGG
>CAUYON010044619.1:0-11784 GCA_963573935.1 Arctocebus calabarensis
CTCAACCACAAGACTCTTGGAAGTCATCAGAAAATACAGTAATGTGTCAGGATATAAAATCAATGTCCACAAGTCAGTAACCTTTGTATATGCCAATAACAGTCAAGATGAGAGGCTAATTAAGGACACAACTCCCTTCACACAGCTTCAAAGAAAATGAAATACCTATGTATATACCTAACAAAGGAGGTGAAGGACCTCTATAAAGAAAATTATGAAATCCTAAGAAAGGAAACAGCAGAGGATATTAACAAATGGAAGAACATACCATGCTCATGGCTGAGAAGAATCAACATTGTTAAAATGTCTATGCTTCCCAAAGCAATCTACCTATTTAATGCCATCCCCATTAAGATACCAACATCATACTTTCAAGATTTGGAAAAAATGATTCTGCATTTTATATGGAACTAGAAAAAAACCCGCATAGTTAAGGCAGTTCTTAGTAATAAAAACAAAGCTGGGGGCATCACCATACCAGATTTTAGGCTATACTACAAAGCCATAGTGGTCAAGACAGCATGGTACTGGCACAAAAATAGAGACATAGACATTTGGAATCAAATACAAAACCAGGAAATGAAACTTATATCTTACAACCACCTAATCTTCGATAAACCAATCAAAAACATACCTTGGTGGAAAGACTCCGTATTTAATAAATGGTTCTGGGGAACTGGATATCCACATGTAAAAGACTGAAACTGGACCCTCATCTTTCTCCACTCACAACAATTGATTCAAGATGGATAAAGGGCTTAAATTTAAGGCATGACACAATGAAAATCCTGAAAGAAAACATAGGAAAAACGTTGGAAAATATTGGCCTGGGAAAGACTTCATGAAGAAGACTGCCGTGGCAATTGCAACAACAACAAAAATAAACCAATGGGACGTAAGTAAACTCAAAAGCTTCTGTACAGCTAAGGAGACAACAACCAAAGCAAATAGACAACCTACACAGTGGGAAAGGATATTTGCATATTTTGAATCAGACAAATCTTGATAACTAGGATTTAAGAAAAAAGCCAATAATTCCATATAACAATGGGCAAGAGATATAAATAGAACCTTCTCTAAAGAAGACAGACAAATGGCTAACAAACATATGAAAAAATGCTCATCATCCCTAATTATTAGAGAAATGCAAATCAAAACCACCCTGAGATACCATCTAACCCCAGCGAGAATGGCCCACATCACAAAATCTCAAAACTGCAGATGCTGGGATGGATGTGGGGAGAAGGGCACACTTTTACACTGCTAATGGGACTGCAAACTGATACAACCTTTTTGGAAGCAAGTATGGAGAATTCTCAAAGAACTCAAGCTAGACCTCCCATTTGATCCTGAAATCTCATTACTGAGCATCTACCCAGAAGGAAAAAAAAAACCTTTTATCATAAGGACACTTGCACTAGGCTGTTTATTGCAGCTTAATTTACAATCGCCAAAATGTGGAAACAGCCTAAATGCCCACCAACACAGGAATGGATTAACAAGCTGTGGTATATGTACACTATGGAATACTATTCAGCCATTTAAAAAAATGGAGACTTTACAGCCTTTTTATTAACCTGGACAGAAGTGGAAGACATTATTCTTAGTAAAGCATCACAAGAATGGAGCAGCATGAATCCCATGTTTTCAATTTTGTTATGAGGACAATTAATGTCAATTAATGACATGGTGGGGGTGGGGAAAGGGGAGAGCAGAGAGAGAAAGAATGAGAGAGGGGTGGGAAAAGGAAGAGCAGAGAGAGTGAAGGAGTGAGGGGGTGGGGACTTGGTGTGTGCCACACCTTTTGGGGACTAAACACGATTGTAAGAGGGATTTTACCTAACAAATACAATCACTGTGACCTAGTTTCTTGTACCCTCAATGAATCCCCAACAATTAAAAAAAAAACCAGCCTGAGCAAGAGTGAGATACCATCTCTACTAAAAATAGATAAAATTAGCTAGGTATTGTGCCAGGCGCCTATAGATCCAGCTACTCAGGAGGCTGAGGCAAGAAGATCTCTTGAGTTTGAAGGAGTTCGAAGTTGCTATGAGCTAGACAGATGCCACCATAACACCCTAGCCTGGGGCAACAAAGTGTGAGAAGGAAGGAAAGAAGAAGGGAGGAAGGGAAGAAGGGAAAAGGAAGGAAGAACAGATGCACAGTACTGTAGTGTATGCAATTAAAAATGTATTTAACTTGCTCCCTATTCCGGGCATTTTGTTGTGGGTGCCTGTAGTCCCAGCTACTTGGGAGGCATAGGCAAAAGACTCGCTTGAGCCCAGGAATTGGAGGATGCTGTGAGCTGTGATGCCACAGCACTCTATCCAGGGTGACAGCTTGAGGCTCTGTCTCAAAAAAAAAAAAAAATGTATTTAACTTGCTCCCTGTGGAGGCAACCTATTTCAGATATCCTTAGCACTGAAAAGTAACAACAGTGTCCATCAGTGTCCATGGTTTTCTAAAGCTAAAACCATAGTCTTTAACACCGTAGTTAAGAGTTATAACCACAGGAAAGATTCTAACAGGCAAGCAGTGTCCAGGAGCTCCCAGTTTTCATCCTACTTCTGCTGCTCACTGGTTCTGTGACATTGAGTGTGTCACTCATTCCTCTAGTCTTTGTTTCTTCATTGGGGGCCTGGTGAACTCTCCATTATTTTAAGGGTTCCATGAAATGAAAGTTGTAACAGTTATTCATTCAAGTTGAATCTATTATGCAAATAAAAAGTTCAACAAGTGTGAACATCACCCAGATGCTCTATCTATGATCAGAAGTAGTAGGAGTTATTATCTCCTGAGGGATTCAATCTCAGTTTTAATGTTAAAGAGCGCTGCACCCTACTCCATATTCTTATTTTATTTTATTTTTGTAGAGGCAGAGTCTCACTTTATCACCCTTGGTAGAGTGCCGTGGTATCACACAGCTCATGGCAACCTCCAAATCCTGGGCTTAGACAATTCTCTTGCCTCAGCCTCCCGAGTAGCTGGGACTACAGGTGCCCTCCACAACGCCTGGCTATTTTTCTGCTTTGCAGTTTAGCAGAGGCTGGGTTTGAACCCACCACCTTCGGTATATGGAGCCAGCGCCCTACTCACTGAGCCACAGGCGCCACCTTCATATTCTTTTTAATTTAAAATAAAAGAATTTCCTAGGCCCTCCTGTTTTCTAATCCCATCACTAATTACTGTCAGAAGGTGTGCCATACAGTGATAATGATAAATAAAAATTTACATTTAATAGCTATTCTGTATGACTTAAATGTACAGTTTGATAGCTCTATCCATTTTGTAGGTAAATCATCCTTTTAGACACATTAAGAAGCAATTTCAGTTAAAAACAAGACATTCCAAAGAGGTCTTACTTGTGAGTGATATTTAAAATATTGGTTTTCATGGGTCAGAATGCCCCACTGCTAAATGGCACACCCACACTGGCTCATGTGGGCTGGAGAGCACAGGGAAGGTATTATTTTTTTTCAAAGGGAGCTGCCTACTGACTTTCTCCAAGAACAAGATAAATATGTTGCTAACACCTGCCTTTTAATTTTTTCAAGCTAAACCTTTTCTGTTGAGTATTATATAGTGCAGGACTTGAAATGATTCAAACCTTTCTTTTAAATAATGCATGTCTCCTCTCACAGAGTTCTTGCTGCACACAGATTGCTCAAAGTGAACACCTGCTCTCCTAGCAGCAGCAGCATCTTATTATTTGAAATCTTTATGATATTCACCAAGCCCACCATAGGTGATATAAACCACATAAGGGGTTATGCCTTTGAGGCTCAGCGCTAGCTACATACACTGAGCCTGGTGGGTTCGAACCAGGCCCAGGCCAGCTAAAGCAACAATGACAACTGCAACAACAATAACAACAAAAATAGCTTGGTGTTATGGCAGGCACCTGTAGTCCCAGCTACTTGGGAGGCTGAGGCAAGAGAATCATTTAAGCCCAAGAGTTTGAGGTTGCTGTGAGCTATAACACCATGGCACTCTACTGAGGATGACATAGTGAGACTCTGTCTCAAAGAAAGGGGGGTATGCCCTTGGCTCCAGGAGTTTGACTTCTCAATATTTACTGTAAGAAAATTTTGGACACATTGAAGGGGGCTCAGTTCACTCACAAGAAAGTGTCCCCAGCAACTTTGTCCAGTGTGACCCACATTTACTGGGCATGGTTGATTGGGCAAAGCATAGATTCTCAACTCAAACAGAGCCAGTTGTTGGCTCAGCACTTGTGGCTCAATGGGCTAAGGCACCAGCCACGTACACCTGAGCTGGCAGGTTCGAATCCAGCCCGGGACCACCAAACAACAATGATGGCTGCAACCAAAAAATGACTGGGCGTTGTGGCAGGTGCCTGTAGTCCCAGCTACTTGGGAGGTGGAGGCAAGAGACTCGCTTAAGCCCAGGAATTGGAGGTTGCTGTGAGCTGTGATGCCACGGCACTCTATCCAGGGTGACAACTTGAGGCTCTGTCTCAAAAAAAAACAGCCAGTCAGAGTCTTTCTCCTAGAATTTGGAATTGAGGCAAAATTTATAGTTCAGTAAAAAATCGGCTTTTGAAGGGAAGAGATGCAATGTTGAAAGAAGAAAAGAAGCTATCTTTTCCCAATGTGGGCCCCAAGCAACAGAGAAAGCTGGGTGGCTATGAAAATGAAGCACACAGAGGGAAGCACCCAGAAGCCACTCGTCTAACTAGCTAGTCTAGTCCTTTATCAAGGCTCATTGTCCTTCCTCCCTGTCTGTGATACCTGCTCTATTGTCACTAAAAATTCCCAAATTGGCAGAAGGTAACTTGGGTTGGTTTCATAAATCTAAAGAATGTATCTAGAAAATCGTTTACTAAGAGATTCATTGCAGCATGATTTGCAGCTTGGAAGCAACCTCAGTGTCCAGCAGCAGAAGCTCATTACCAGTGTTGGCACACATAGGTATGCAGCCTTTTAAAACACACATTTCATGGAATGGTGCAAAATTTTGTGGGCTGAAGGATTACAACTATATAAAAATACAGTAGAACCTGTGTAAGTTGACAATCCAAGGGACTGTAACAGACTGGTCAATTTGCAGATGTGGTAAACATAAGGAGCTAGGCCTAATGTACTAACACATGTATGTGGTACATGTCAAGTCTGTGAAAATTAAGTCAATTTAGGGAGGTAGTCAGCATAGGGAAGTGGTCAACTATGGAAGTTCTGCTGTATGTCTAAATACAGGCAAAGGCTGGAAGAGAAAACAGAAAAACAAAAAAAGGTAAAAGTAGAAGTATCAGGTGGTAAATACCCAAACTTGAACATAGTTGTAGGAATGGAAGCAAAAGTGAAGATATGAATGACCTATCAAAGGAAGCATTCAAATATAAGATTTTATGTTAGGGTATTATCTTTTGACCCTATTAACACAAGTGGAAAAGGAAGAGGAAAGAAGAGAAGGGAAGGAAAAGAAATGAAAGCAAAGGCAGAAAAGAGGAAAGCAATATTTTTGGAGCATGAGCTCTGCTATCATGGGAGAGTTAACACTGTTAAGATAGACATAAAATTATGTCGGAACACTTAACAGAAGTCTTCTAGTTTTCACTCTACAAATGAAAAAGGCTCCCAGTGGTGAAGTGACCCACCCAAGTGAAGTCTTTGTAGATTTGGGTTCTTAAAATTCAAGTTCAGTATACTTTATACATACCATATTGTCCAAAATTCCATTTTGAAAAATGAAAGAAAGAAAAGACTTACTAAGGCCAAAGTAATTGCAAAACTTTTTCCATTGGCCTATTGATATGCTAAGTTCTCATTTAAATGTCAATTCTTCTCTGAGAAGCATTGTTTATTATTAAAGATATTGACCTGACAGATGATAGACTAGTTGTTCAGGTAACTGATTAAAGAGCATTTTTAAATGGTTTCATTTCTTAGAAAGATAGATCAAGAGTTGGAGATGAGAGTGAGATGTACATTCATGAAAGTTCCTTCTAGCAGGAGGTGCTGGAGCATAGTTGAGACCATCCACATACAAAGCCTGGCTTCTCAGCTCATGAGCTGTATAGTCCAGTAACTTATTGTAGTCTTGAGTGGTGCATAGTTAAGTGCTCTATAAACGTCAGCCCTTATTACTGGCTAAGTGAAGTGCCAGGACTATATGTCGTGACTACTGGCTCCAGGTCAAGGCATTTGGTGTGACTTGGGGACATTTGGGATACACTGAACCATACCAGGTCCTAGAGAAGAAGGTGGGCAAGTAGACAGGTCAGTTGGAATCTGAGCAATAGTTCACACTTGGTTCCCAAAAGAAAATTAGGGGTTCCATTTAAGGGTCCAGATTCCAGGACAGGAGATAATTAGAGAATATTCAGTTTAAATCTACAGAAGAATAGAGGCAGGCCAACAGCTTCAGTGACTGGGGGGGAAGGGAGTGTGAAGGGGGTATCATGGGAAAAAACAGTGCTCATGAGCCTCTCAGGGTATAACAAGTGACATAGTTACCTTAACATATCAGGCAAGCATTTAAGTTAGGGTCATAGAGGTGACACTGTTGATAACTATGCAGGGTCTGAAATTTTACCCTACTTACAAGACTACAGGTGTTAAAGTAAATCAAAATGGAGACGGGGGACTTTTCAGCTGGATAGACAAAATAAGGCAAGTGTATAACTGTAACAATCAAATATCTTCTTTGCTTTACTTCTGTGTTCTTTCTATAAAAGCCCTCCACCTCCCCTTTCATTCCTTCAGTGGAGCTTCTGACCACTTCTGGAGCTACCCAATTCATGAATTGCTATTAAACATTTTATTGTGCTTCAACTTATCTTTTTTAACACAAATTATTCTTTCTAAGCACATGAAACTCCTGAGTTGGAGACCAAAGACTTTATTATAATATATGTGGCAAAAGAAGCAGCCAGAGCTTTGTGTTGGCTCCCCATGCCTGCCAAGTTCTGCGACAGTGACAAAAGGCCCTATCAAGGATGACTATACATACAGAAAATTGTGTTATGAGGAAAGACTACTAGGATGGAAGATTCATTGCTTTCATTGTAGCAGAACCAAGCCTGTTCTTTGTCTAGCTGGAGACATTACCTCCACCCTGAAGCTTGCCTATTGCAGACATAACCCTGAATGATGGCCCGGGCAAAGCACAATCAGGGTCTTGCACTTTTGGCATGCTCAGGAGGAACAGGCAGGGATGCTCAGTACCGGAGGGAGATTACCTCTCCCTACCCTTTTAAACCACTTTTAAAGTTTAAGATGGAAACTTTAGTCAGGGATGATTCCAAAATGAGGCTGAACTAAGTCAAAAGGAAGGAGACTCCAGAAGTCCAAAAGCAAGGAACTGGAGAGAGCAGGTGAGTCAGGGGCAGTCTGGAGATGAGTAGAGACTGAAGGCAGAACGTATGCAGGATAGAACACATAAGAAAAGATGAGACCTCCAAGGAGAGAATATAGAGGAAGAGCACAGCCAGAGAAGGGCTCATATAAAATGCCCAATTGAGAAGGTAGGACTGAGGCAGTAGGTGGAACAGAAAGGACAAGCAGGTGGAGAACCAGGGCACAGAAAAATTAGTCAGAGTGTGCTCAGAGTGTAAGGGACCCTTCCCGGGCCCATCCCTAGGACAGGGAAGTGCCCTCCTGTGCACTCTCCTACTACCTTCCTTCTGTCCACCTGTCTTGTAGTTGGCAGCGTTTGGATTGTAACTCCCCCCAGAATAGGAAGGGGGTGTTTTCACCTCAATACCTAGAATCTGCAGCAGTACTGCTCACAGTTGGCATTTTTAATTAATGAGTTAGTCCATGAGTTGGTGAGGTAGTTAATTTCTGGTAGTATTATGTGATCTGTAGTGCCAGATTCTGCAGATAAATAATTTGTGATGAAGACTGAGAATAAAACCATTGCTTTTGGAAATTGGGGAGTTACAGGTCACAATAATGGAAGAAAGTTTTGTGGAAGTGAGTTTACAAACCAGATCTCCATGGGGAAGGGTGGAAAGCCCACATCTGGATCTACTATTCTTTAGGTCCCCCCTACCCTGTTGTATATGTGACTATAGTCAGGTAGACTTTGCTTTATCTCAAAGAGAAGCAGAATTGTTAGAACTGAAATGAAAAGAAATGAAAACAGTCAAGGTCAGCTTTTTAAAAATGTTTCCCCAAGTGGTTCTGGAGATTAAAATATCAGGCCTTGGGAAGGAGGTGGGGAACAGAGTATAACACCAGCACAGTGGCATCTAGGGTAGAAAAGAATAGGGAAAGAGATATCTCACCCCCTTCCCCAGGAGACAAGGGGGAGTTTGCGAGACTAGGGGAGGAGGCCAGAGATAGGCCAGAGCCCTAGCCAGGGATGTAAAAGGGCCTGCTCAGGACACCAGCCTTGGGGATCATATGAAAGGATCACCATGTTCCCACCTTCCCAGTGACCCCAAACACACTATCCGTGTTCCCACCTCAGAGGCTTTACGTTTATGTTCCCTCTGCCTGGAATGTTCTTCATATAACTCAGCCCCTCATTTCCTTCAGGTCTCTTCTTAAATATGTGCCTCTCAGAGAGGCCTCCCCTGACCCTGTTATCAACCCCCCTACCCCATCACTCTTGATTTCCACTCTTCTTTTCCATGATTTTACCAATCTTCCTGATACCTACAATACACATCAAGGTGAATGTTGCCGCCTGACTTCCCACCTGATTTCCCATCTCTAACAAAAATGATAAGGGAAAGGAACAAAGACATAAAAGGTTCTGCAACAGCACTCATACATTTCTCACTTTTCTAAAGAATTTTGTGTGCTTGCTGAAGGATAACATTTCTATTGGGAGATAAGAGTTCCATTTGCAGAACTCCAAATGAAGAAAGAAACATTGAAATTGACTATTATCATAGACAGTAACTTTGGCTTTGAAAGAGAAGGTTGGGTCATCTGGTCCCTTGAGAAGCAATGGCCAGGTCACATCCACAGAGCTTCACCACAGAAGACCCTCTGTCTGCTCCTCCTAAGACTAGCTCAGAGTGAGAGAGCATTCCTCACCATGCAGAGTTTTGGGGAAGAAAAAGCAACCTCCCTAGGAGAGGGTTAAGAAGCCATTGTGGTTAACATCTTATTAAATAACCATCACTTTATCTTCTAATAGAAGTATTATAAAATAGCAAGCATGGATAATTTCTCAGAAGAGAAAAAAATTATGTTTATATATATGTGTATATATATATATGTATATATATATTTTGGAGACAGAGTCTTACTTCATCATCCTTGGTAGAGTGCCATGGTGTCATAGCTCACAGCAACCTTAAACTGAACCTTAAACTTTGCCTCAAGCAATTCTCTTGCCTCAGGCTCCCAAGTAGCTGGGACTACAGGCTCCTGCCACAATGCCTAGCTATTTTTTTTTTAAGGACAGCGTCCTCACTCTTGCTCAGGTTGGTCTCAAACTCCTGAGCTCAGACAATCCACCCACCTCAGCCTCCCAAAGTGCTAGGATTACAGGCATGAGCCGCCACGCCCAGCTTTAGAAGAGAAAAATATTTTTAATTGCAGAAATTTTTATTTATTTTTCTCCCAGAGAGAATTCCTCTCTTACCACCTTATAAAAGAACTACAACCAATTAATTAATAATATAAAGGCCTGTAAATGAAACAAAGGATTCTCCTCATCTCTGGCCAGATAGATGTAAATACCAAGCCAACACCTACAGACCAGCCTATGCCATTGGGAGCACGTGGGAGGAGGAGCTGATTTAATTATTTCTTTGCCATGGTGTAAAGGTCTTCTGTTAACAAGAGCTTGCCTGATGCTAGTGATTCTTCCAGCAGAAGGAAACACCCTCATGTCCTAAGACTTTGCTAAGCCCTTTCAAATTGCCATATGTGAACACATCTTTGATAATGCAAGCACCCCCCCCAACAGAGTCAGAACCCTTAATGCTAAAGAAATAAAGCCATAATCCTTTACTTGGGTGGGACTAGACAATTGTCAAATCCTTCCCTGCTCCACATGGGCTCACTTCTTTGCCCTGTGGACTGATTACAAACCCCTAGATTAAAATTAAATGGCCAAGTCATCTTGAATCCAAGCCTGCAAGAGGTGTAGTTTGCGAAGGCAGACAGGAAAGTCAGCAGAAGAAAGACAGACAGGAGATGACAACATACACCACACTTCAAATCTTATTCAAATTCAAAGGGGTTGCTTTGGATTCTGAACCTGTTAATGAAGAAGGAAGCTCATCTCTGTGAGCAGGGACTCCTGCCTAGTGGGGTGAGCTGTGACATATCTGGGGAGAGGAGTTAGCAGGAAACCCTCCAGCTAGCAAAGCAGCAGCAAGGGGCTGGAGGGGACAGTGGGGAGAGCCAGGGCTGCAGGGAGAGAAAGTGCCATCAGCAGAAGTCTCTCTCAAGCTACATAGGGAAGGCCACAAATGGGAACAGACCATCCCAGGAGGAGGGAGGAGAGCATGGTGGGGAAATGGCTGCTCTTAAGTAATGGGAGCTGCTCATTATCGTCTGCCTTTCCTCACTAACACACATACACACGAAGCAGGACTACTCTAAGTCCCCCCCAACCCCCAGTGGAAGAAGTACCCACCTACCACCCATATACTGTGTTCTCAGAGTGGGAGATAGCAGTGTTAGACTGGGCATAGTGGCTCACACCTGTAATCCTGCTGCAACTGGAAGATCACTTGAGCTCAAGAGTTTGAGACCAGCCTGAGCAAAAGCAAGCCCTATTACCTGTCTGTAGTAGGTAGTAGGTGTTGTAGTAGGTGCCTGTACTCCCAGCTACTCAGAAGATTAATGCAGGAAGATCATTTGAGCCCAAGAGTTTGAGATTGCTGTGAGCTACGATGATACCATGGCACTGAACTGAGGGCAACAGAGTGAGACTCTGTCAAAAAGGGGGCTTGGGGGTGGGGAAGAGGGAGACAGTAGGGTTGGGAAGTACCCAGAAACAGTGGGGAAAGAACTCCCAAGATGGGGGAAAGGAGGCTTTCTCCAGAACCAGGTTACCCAACAGGCTTGGAGATCCTGGGGTGGGTAGTTTTGAGTTAGAAAACTTAATTAACGACTAAGACCTAGTACACACCTTAGGATAAGGTGTGGATAGGATAACCCTAAGCAGGAGCGGAAAAAGGTAAAGTGCTGTAGTCTGTCAATAATAATAATAGCAGAAAATTCTCACCTGGTGCTACCTGTGTGCCAGGCTTTCTTCTTAACCCTTCTCTATGTTAACTCATTTCATCTTTATCGCACCTTACACAGTATGTGCTGTTATTATTCCCACCTTACAAATAAGAGCATGAGGCATACACAGCCTATGTAACTTCCGCAGGTCCACACAGCTAATGAGGAACAGAACAGGGATTGGAATCCAGGAAATTTAATTTTAGAGTCCATGTATTTAATTGATATATGTAAGTATAGGTGTAGGTATGGGTATGAGTTTGGAGATAAGGATTGAAATATAGGTGGAGATGGAGAGAGAGAAGAATATGCCTATCTACCTTTCTAGAGGGTTGGAGACCTCTAACCAAAAGTAATGATTTTGAAGTGAACTTAGTTTTTTTTTTTTTTTTTTTGTGAAGACAGAGTCTCACTCTATCGCCCTCGGTAGAGTGCTGTGGAGTCACAGCTCACAGCAACCTCCAGCTCTTGGGCTTAAGCAATTCTCTTGCCTCAGCCTCCCAAGTAGCTGGGACTACAGGCACCTGCCACAGCGCCCAGCTAATTTTTGATGGAGTTTGGCCGGTGCTGGGTTTGAACCCGCAGCCCTCGGTATATGGGGTCGGCGCCCTACTCGCTGAGC
>CAUYON010044622.1:0-35631 GCA_963573935.1 Arctocebus calabarensis
TCGTACTGTTACAGATATCCTTCATGGCATTTCCTTGATCACTATATAAAGACATTAATACTCTACCTTTAATAAGTTTCGCCAGTACCCTGCTAAGATGCACCGTAGGTGTGTTCCCACTAATTGCCCTCCCTCCACCCAGCCTCCCCCCTCCCCTCCCCTCCCCTCCCTTTCCCCTTTCCCTGTATTCTTGTGCTATAATTGGGTTTTAGCCTTCATATGAAAGCTATAAATTAGATTCATGTTAGGGCTGAGTACATTGGATACTTTTTCTACCCAGAATCTTAAGATCATGTTTTGCATGTGAGTACATGCAGCTGCATAAGAAACAAAACCGAACCTTCTTCTCCGTTCCTATTCCATTAGGGAGAAGAACCAGCATTTTTACTTTGGTGTTTGGGTGTGAATATTCAATCAATAAAAATGATGTACCATTAAAAAAAAAGTAATACATAGATAATATTTCTGTAAAAACTTGCATACATTTTTTTGGCATAGCCAATATACATGGCTATAGAACAAAAGCAACTATTATTTTTAATCCATTGCATCAGTCCCTCAAAAGAAAGAAAACCCCTGCCTATTGCAGGTGTGCTTTTCAGAGCTACTGATCACAAAGTTCCCCTTCTTTCCTGGTGCTCAGTCTCAGTACTTACAACTCTACTCAGGTATTCTTTTTGGCAACCAGGCATGGCTGTCTCTTTACTACAGTTCTCAGCCCCAACGGAGAGGTGACACAGCATAGAATAAAGGGATCACTCTTAGGTGACATAGTGCTATTCAGCCTGGATTCAACTCTGTTGATACTAAGTCCTGGTAATATGATTTGGGGCAAGTTGTTTAACCTTTTTAAGTTTCTATTTTATTCTTCGAAAGCAGACATAACTTTAGGTAATTTTCAAGGCTAGTTAAGAATTAAGTGTGAAGATACACAATATACCTAAAAATAGCACATTTGGGGCCCACACTAGTTTACTTTTCCTTCTGTAAATGGCTTTCCCTTCTGTCTTTGCCCTCCTCTGTGCTCCTTTGATCTTTAGTCTTAATGAACTTACTCTTTTTCTACTGTCACCTGTTTTGAGGAAATGATCTGATTAAGCCCATTCACCCCAGATTGAGACCATGCCTGCCGCTCATACGTATCCCCGCAGCACTGTCACAACCACCTTATGCTCAGCTGATTTGGTTTATTTTAAGTATAATCAGCAACTTCATCTGTTACTCTTCCCAAGGGTATATGAACAACAAACAAAGGACTACACCAGTGGTTCCCAGCTTTTTAATACAAAGAAGCCCTTTATTCTTTTTTTTTTCCTATGGGCCTTGTGTTTGGAAGTTTCCACCTACTCAGAACACTACATGTATTAAGCAATAATTTGTTTTCCCATTTTATGACTGAAAGACCTGAGTTTGCAATTAAAACATAAATGCAGTAAAGATCAGGATTCAGCTTATTTGTATAATGAGATGGTGAGCTTTTCTGAATTTTATCATAGGTAAATGTATTTCCAGTAAGTTTTTGGAAATAGTAAACATAGTTCATGGACCACTGTTAGCACCTTTGTGAATTACTGGAGATCCTATTTTCTCATACTGAAAGCTTTAGTTTTTTTTTTGTTGTTTGTTTGTTTGTTTTTTGAGAGGTGTTTGTGTGTGTATGCGCATGTGGGGGTGATGAGGAGGTGTAGACCACAGATATAAATGGGGAGTAGTACCTTCTCGTTCACTTTCCTTATGTGCTTCCATTACACATATCGCAAATGAAACCATCTATTCATCGCTGTGTATAAGTCAAGCTCTAGTGGTGATGATCCACTTACCATTGCCGTGTAGAACCATTTCATGGTTCACAGGCTTTCTACAATAATTTATGTTTAGAAATCCCGAGGTGGAATTTGGTTTTGTTATTTACCACCTATGTGACCTGGGGGGTGGGCGGGAAGTTATCTTCTCTGCCCTTGAAATCATTTAGATCTTAAGAGAAATAGTGTCTATGGAGAATTGTCCGAAAGGCAAGCAAACAATTAATTTCTCTGGCTCTGGAAAGGTAGGTGGTTTTAGTTTCTTCATATGAAACCTAGAGTCGATTGGATTTGGTGTTCAGAGCACAATGTCTTAAAGGATCTGGGGCCACACAAAAACTTGGTGGCAAAGGGAGCTATAGTTGCTTAACAATGTCTGCCTTGGTCCTGGCAGGAATACTAGCTGCATGGTGCCATATTTCTGCTGGCTCTGGTGCTCTAAAGTCTACTGTTGGATTAAGTCAGACCACCACAATGCTGTGTGCCTGAGTGATTTATTTTGGCTTTTTAAAATTCACCTTTACCAAATGTTCATCAAAGGTTATTGAGAGTCACTTTGCAACTTTTTGTATTTATTTGCTCAGATGTTAATGGGACATTCTTAAATGTATTTCTTCAGAAGATTCACAGGAAACGTGTATCTAGGACTTTAGTACTTTCATTACAGTTCTCTTTAGCCAATTTTTCATTCATTCAGGACACAAATATTCATTGAGTGTCTGTCTACTATTGTGTCAAGAAACACATTATCCTATACATGTTCTAAAAGATACAGCAGATTCGATGACTCTTGCAACTGTTTATGTTTTCTTCCTTTCTAGGAAGCTCAAATTCAGTTCTGTGACCTCCCCAGCACAACCTGGCAAACATTTAGGACCTCATAGTGTGTGCATCAGTTGTAGTGCTCTCATTTATGGCTTTATCTCTCTTACCTTTGTTTTTCTCTTTGCTCCATTTACCCATTTTGTTAACATTTCATTGTTATGTCATATGTTACATGCTAGAAATATTTTTATTAAACATGGGTGGTACCTTTGGCTCAGTGAGCAGGGCACCGGGCCCCATAATCCAAGGGTGGCAAGTTCAACTCAGCCCCAGCCAAACTGCAACAACAACAACAAAAAAAAATAGCCGGGTGTTGTGGCGGGCACCTGTGGTCCTAGCTACTTGGGAGGCTGAGACAAGAGAATCTCCTAAGCCCAGGATTTGGAGGTTGCTATGAGCTGTGTGATGCCACAGCACTCTACCAAGGGCAATAAAGTGAGACTCTGTCTCTACCAAAAAAAGAAAAAAAAAAAAAGGTCAAACATAAGAAAACTAATTATAATCTTTTGAGAATAAGTTGGAAATGTACTGCCTCCCCTCTTTATTAACATAATTAGTAAATGAGGTATAATCTTATGTAATAGCACATTAATACCGACAAAGTTCTATCTGAATAATTATAAATAATAGCAGCTGTGATCAGACTTACAGAGTTTAGTTTTCCATATTTGTCTTTCCCTATGCTGAAAGTAGAGGGATTTAAAAATTTCTTACCTCATGGTGTTGGATCAAGAAAAGCTTGACATCACTGGCTCAGTATTTGATGCTAGAAGTTGAAGTCCTTATGGGAAACCATTTGAAATGGGGCCAGTGTGAGCCCATCCTAAGAATATCGGTCTGGGGCATGGTATCTGCTTATAGATTATGTGTATTTATGTTTTTCCAATTCTTAGCGTAGTGATCTTTCTTTCTCCTATGACTCCTAGTGAAGATATTTTATTATGCATATCTTCTAGAGAATCTCACTCTCATGTTCTGCTAGTTCACTTGCTATCATCCCTATAAAGTGAAGGAAGACACCCCTATCAGCACATGCTGCAGGCCTGATGCCGAAAATCTGCACAATGTGTTAAGACTCTGAGCCAATTTGGACTGGATGCTTTGGTCTTAGGTTTTTGATTGGGGGGGCAGAGAGGGGAGCTCTTCTTCCCTCTAGCAAATACTGAAGAAAAAAATAAAGAAAAATCAGTGGTTTTAGGTCTTTGACTCAAAAATAAGACAAAAAGCACTCATTTAATACATAAAGACAGAACGGATGACCCTCTAATGGTGTGTAAGCAAGAAAAACATTATCAATCTTGGTAAGTTTCAAGGTGCTAGTTTGTCTTTCTCTTAATTGTTCTTGAAGCATCTCACTTTGTATGTCACATGAGAGAGAGATTTTGTAAAGTAAGCCTCATCGTGCAATCATTTTGCATGGGGTGAAGTTAGACCACTGCATCCAGCTGAGACCTACTCGCTGAATACTAATAAGCTGCCTTAGGCCCAAATATTCAGTTTTTTCCCACTCTTTACAAAAAATTTCCATGCATTTGCCAAAGTTATGAGTGGTCATTATCTCACTTTAATGTTTTGTCCAGAACGGGGTGGGTCTGGGAACTCACTGACCTGAACATTGCCTTCCATGACACTTCACTAATAGTGAACAAAGGTGCACTTGGGGAATAGTCTCTGAAAATACAGTAATTCTTGTTCATGCATCAGGGCAGAGGTTTAGACTTGGTCTGTAGATGTCATTTATAGTATGTCTGCTCCTCTATGCTCACAGTCACAAACACACACACACTTTCCGTATACTTGTAACTCATCAATGCCTGCATTCGAAGGTTGCCTATCTGTAACCTGCATTGGAACTATTAATAAACCGTTATGTTTGGTGCTGTGTAGTTAGCTGCTTCACCAGCATTCGTTATGCATCTTTAATATCAACTACTATATTGAGCAACATAAGTACAAAGATAAGTAAAACACATGTTCAGATAGCCCCTGATATCATATGGAAACAGACATGTTAATAGGTTAAACTCAATATAAGATGCGTAACAACTGAATTCAGTGAATATAAAAGAAACCCGAAAATAAAAGTGGCTGAAGCATATAGAGGATTCATTATCTCACAAAAAAGAAGTCAAGGTGTAATAAGTCCAACCATTCAGAAACCAGAATCTTTCTCTCTGCTCTGCCATCTTGACGGCAAGACCTCGATGTTAAGATTGCCTCATTTTCAAGATGGCTGCTGAGCTGGCAGGAAGGCAGAAGTCAGAGGGCATCTTCCCAGCCACGTTTGTTCCTTTTATGTAGCCTTTCCAGAAGTCCCACAGGACAATTCTGCTTTTATTTCACTAATTACAACTTGGTCACTTGACCAAAGAGAAATGTATTCTTTTAACTGGATATAATGCTAACCCTATATAAAACTGGGATCTGTTAGTGTGAAAAATAGCAGAAGATAGATACTGGATAGCAACCAGCTATCTCTGCCACATGGAGATATGAACAAAAGACCAAGGAAGCATAGAGCAACAAAGCTGTTAACTCTGTAATCTGAGCATGCTTTTTTCTGAGGAGGAGACATCTAATTTGGGATTTGAAGGATGAATAGAAGTTCGCCAAGTAAAAAATTAGGAAAGAGTGTTTCAAGCAGGAATATTAGCATGTGCAAAATGAACTCATTTTTGTATTTCTATTTATTTTTCTGTTACTAATAGTAGGTCTTAAAGTAACAGTTTAATTTTTAATTTATCTAACAGTGATTTAAGATTAACAGATTAAGATATGTCAAGAATGATTATCCTGATACAAGTGCAAACAATTTTCCACTTGGACCAACCTAAAAACATTTTATCTGATGACAAAGTATCCCACATTTTAAAAATAATTGAGTTAGAATATTTTGGCATCTTAAAGAGGAATTGATACAAAGAAAAGGAAAAAAAAATAATTGTGTCAGGGAGATGTTTGTCTTTTAAACTCTGAAGTTAAACAAAGCCTAGTTAGAACTGACTTGGTTCATATCCTGGGGTCCATAAACCCATACTGAGAGTGCTAAGTTGGGGTCTGGCCAAGGTAGCCATAAAGTATGTCACCTCCTATTTAGCTATTCCTAATATGACTATTATTTTGGATCTGTGAAGCTGAAGTGTTCTTTTCTTAAAATGGTTTTGGAACCATAAGAAATCTTTAGGATTAGAGAGAGATTTTAATGATTATCTCCTTTGGCTCCATTAGAGAGATCAGATTCCATTAAAAATCTTCCAGGGAAACTTAAATCTTTTCAGAAAACTGAAATTCCTATAGTTTAAGGAGTGAATCCAGTCAGAATTGAGATGCCTCACAGGGTAAATTCCCACGCCTCCTGCAATGTTGTCCTGTAGTCAAAGGAATGAATCTGCTTAGATTTGAGATGCCTCCCCCTGTAAATTGAATGCCTGCTGCCATATTGTCCTTCCACATAGCTGAGGATCTTGTCAGGTCAAGGCCATCTCTTTCAATCCCAAACAACAACAGGAGAGTCAATAATTCTTTGGATGCTGCTTAAGTTAAGACCTCCAGGCTTTCTCAAAGGACTCAACCCTTCTAAGGGAGATAATCAGATAATGTAGTGTTCTGACATTTTTTTTTAATCTTTGCCAACTCTGATTTAGCTAATGTGCAGGCATCTCCAAAGGACGTGGTACACCTCACAGCAACAACTCCTTTCCCTTGTTAACTGACCCCTCACTTATACATGTACAGCAGCTTGTAAGACTCTCCATTGTGAAAATCTCTTGCCTTTCTAACCAAATAGAATTAATTCTCCATATTTCATGCTCTCAGAACACCTGTCTCTGTTTTATAGCTATTATCATGATCATCATTTTACATATATTATGTGTGATGATTTCAGTAATATCTGCCTCTACCAAATAGACTGTAAGTCTCAGAAGGAGAGGGCTATACATGCTTACAATGGCTGTCCAGTCTTGCTCCTAGCACTGTGCCTGGCCTATACCGGGTCCTCAGTTAAGTGTTGCTTAAACAATTAAATGCACTTTTTTATAAATAAGGTAATTCTATAAATAAGGTAATTCTTACTGTACTCAGAATACAATGTTGATTAGCTCATGTGTGGGTCCATCTACAGTTAAGAATTTTGCAAATAATTTTATTGCAATTACATAGAACACACCAAGGAAGTCTTGAGCCTACATAAGGTTGGCAATGTGTGGAGGAAACTCTGTTGCATTCTGAAGGGGCCTCACTGCAGCCTCTGCATAGATTGAGGTGAACTTCTCCTTGACCACAGTGGACACACAGGGATGGAACCTCCTGCCTTTCCTCCCCACTTTTGAAGTTGGCACCATGTTCTCCTGGTATCTTTGCATTTCAAAAAATGTGCAGTTGTTAAGGGGGTCGTCTATTTTAAAAAGCTGTTCATTTGCTTTTAATGAAAAAATACACATTGGCATATTTTTTTAAACACAGTACATCTATAACACAATGTTAAATAATTGTATTTTTTAAACCTTTGCCTAACCATGTGTTTGTGATTATTAATAAGAAAAAGAAGAAAAGAAAATCAAGCCCCAAGCCTCCAAGAAAAGTCATATTAACAACCAGATTTTTGAAAGGCAGGACGAATTGTGGGGACTCTGTGGAGATAAGCCCCTTCAAATGTCACTACCATTCTCATTTTGTCAAAGACAGTAATTGAAACAGTTTGAGAGTGGAACAAATCCTTTGATATTAGCTCTAATGAGAACTATAAGATGAACAACCGGGTACAGTTAAGATGTGAAGTTTTTTTCATTCAAATGTTGGAAAGGAAAGAGTAAAGATATACATAAGATTGCCCACATACTTTTCAAAAGCCTATGATTTTGTTAAGCCTGATTTGGATGAAGCATTAATGTTACGCTAGAAGTATTTAGAACTTGGCTGCCTGCTAGCTAAGTGACCATGGGCAAGATTCATGGCCTCAACTATAAAACAAGGATATCTTACATGATCGTTTTAAGAATTAATGAGATATTTACCTTGTGCTTGGTCCAGAACTGAGCAAGGCGGATAGCAGGCCCTCTGTGTTGGTAATCCCTGCTGCCCTCATGCCAGCCCTCCACCTCCTGCATACACATACACCAAGGTTGTTCCTTTCTGCTGATTCCCTTTCTCTTTTCTCAGATGGAGTGCTAACTAGAAAAGAAAAGTATTTTCATTATCATTCAGCAAATACTTAGTAAGGGCCTATAATTACCAAGCAACATGCAAGTTGCACAGGATATATCAATGAACCCAACATACAAATCCTCCTTATGCAGCTTAGGTTCTAAGGAACATATGGAACATAGAGCTTATTCATAAAATGTTGCTTACCATTATCTCATAACATTGTATTTTTGTGTTTTGGGTGAATCACAGTTATTGACGGTGGGAATTAAAGTTCTATAACATCCATGATTTGGGATCTTCTTCAACTCCCTCACCTTCTTCCCATCCTTCCCTCCCATTCTCTGTCTTTAACCCCTCTTTCTGTTTATGTAGTTGTATAAATTGTCTGAAAAAATATCTTAGCCATGCTACATTTTTTTTGCTCTTTCTCTTGGTTCAAATTCACATTGACTTCAATCCTCTTCATGGGAAGTACGTTGTATGCCCATCAGGAGTAAAGGGAGGGCTATTTGTGGTGATTGGCCTCACGTGGATCCCTCCATCCATAGGTGCCGGTTGAATTACACATCTCTCTTTCTTGTTAGATTGTTGGCTGTGATCACCAGCTGGGAAGCACCGTCAAGGAAGATAACTGTGGGGTCTGCAACGGAGATGGGTCCACCTGCCGGCTGGTCCGAGGGCAGTATAAATCCCAGCTCTCCGCAACCAAATGTAAGATGCCACAGAGATGGGGCACCCTTTGGACTTGTTGACTTGCTGTCCTCTCCTGACTTGGCTCTGGCTCCCCTCAGCAGCCAGGGAATAACCCCTGTACCAAAGTGAAGACAAACCTGGAAATGCTATCGAAAGCTTCACATTCCTGCTTATAGATTACCTTAGAAGAGACAAGTCAGATCACCAGCTGTAATCCCAAGAAGGAAACCTTTCCTTCTGAGGCACAGCAGGAAGGAAGTATAGGTCCAGAGGCACTCCTCGTGCAAATATGAACTTTGCTGCCCAACCTAGGGACAGGCTGCATCCCAACTCCTGCCTGAGGAAATATAGCAGGGAGACTGGGAGGGTCAGCACAAATCACTCTTATCACTGTGAAATCACAGGGGCTTCATTTACAAAGTGGCCTTTGGTCAGTGCTGACACAGGTTCCCTCAGAATTAAAACAGGGCAGTGATTATGTGAAGGCTTTATTGACCTTTGTGTCCTGATCTATCTGTACTAGAAAAAAAAAATAAAGCTGTTTTTATTGTATATGTATTTGCTAGAACATCACATGATCATCTCATTTCAATCTCATGAGCAAGGTGCTGTTAATCCCTACATTGTGGAGGAGATAACTGAGGCTTAGCTAGCTTATGTGACTTAGCAGAGGCTTCAGATACATGTACTAAGACAGCCTTAGCTCAGAGACACTTTTAGAATTATTTTGACCTTGCTTGGCATATTGGCTCCAGATTTTGCTGTTACCTAGAATCCTCTGATAGATCCTTGATTGGGTATCTCTTTTTACATGTCTCCCTGGCTTGGGAAATGAGAATGAATACCTTCACTGAGTGTGGTTTTCTTCTCTTTACTTGTTGATTAGCTAGAGGAAAACAATTGACGTATGGGGGTTTGTGGCTTTAAATGGACTTGTAGGTCAAGAAGAAAGGCAGATGCAGTCTCTCTGGAATGCACCACAGCACTACTCAGAGAAGTGGGAAAAGGCAGCTTGCCAGAGGCCTAGGCTCCAGGGAAGAAGAGGGGGCAGGAAGATGGACCAGGGACTTTTAAATACATGAAAAATTGGAGGTGCCAGTTTAAGGAACTCTCCACATTCTAACTCCCCTGGAGGCAGTGAAAAATGTGATTCTGCAAAAAACAAAAAATAAAAAAGTTAAAAGACTCTGGCAGATAGAATAAAGGATGAGGTAATTTAGACACTGACATAATACATTCAGGCCAGATTTTTCTTTGGTCATGTGTGTTGGTAGCTTCTTCTATAAGATGAAAACTTAAACCTAGATGATGGAAACCAGAAATGGACAGAGGCATAATTCTTTTGTAAATCTCTGAAATCACAGTTGGATATTTGAAAAAAGTTACACTTAAAAGATCACTCTTATAGAACTCTTCAAGGAATGCTAAAAGAGTTAAAAATCGTTCTAATTATTTCTGTTCCGTAACTGAATCAAAGCTCATTATCTAGACATTATTATTAGGCATGAAAGGAGATACCACGCATTTGTGCGGTACCTGCTGCATAGAAACTTCTGGGAGCGTGTTTGCAGGGGCAGAGAGCTGTCTGTCTTCTCAAGCCCCCCATCTGCCGATTCTCACAGAGGAGCTAGAACACTCTGCTCAGGCAGACATTCTTCTCACCATCCTCTTAGGGGTGACTGGTGAACTCTGGGACCTGAATCACGGGAACAAAGGTAGAGAAGCTCTGCAGGAACAAACTGAAGCAAATTGAGAGCCACATGTCATCTCCAGGTCTGCAAATAAATACTTCAATGGAAAGTGAACTATTCAAGACCGACAGTGGGTAAATTGTGTATTATCATACACAACCCAGTGATTATACATAATGACAAAATGCAATTGATTCATTTATCTCAGTGCTGATGATTCCACCTGACAAGATGATTTATATCAATAAAGCCCAGCATATGCATACACCTTACCACAATCTGTAGCAGATGCTGAACAAACTGCCTCGTTATGTTTTCTCTACCCTAGAAGTGTCTTCCATCCTCTATTTACAGACTGCGAGGCAACCCACTGGCAGGGAAGATTAGGCTGCTCTGCGGGGCCCAGTGTGCTGGCCAGGTGAGCAGTTCTCCACCCCTGAAGGAATTCTGCCAGATCTCTCCCTTGCCTGCTGCCAGAAAGCACCGTGAGCTAGCCACATGCTCTTTTCAAACTCCTAGCACTTGGATTCCCCACATTGAACTCATTTTCTTTCTGAACTTAAATCCAAGTTTTTTTCTGTATGTTATTAAGCCTTGGGGGAACAAAGAAAAAACAGGAAAGTAGAGATGGACCATGGTAGAAAGTGCCAGAAAGAAAAAGAAAAGTAGGAGAAATAAATTTTTTAAAACCCATTTTTTTTAATTAAAAGACCTTATAATTACCTAACAAATAGGAAATACAACAAGATCAAGGAACTCTTTTCCTTTTTTTTTTTTTTTAAGGAAAGATTGCCCACTGGCAGCATTTGATCTTTCCATTTTTTTCGGTCACTTCTTAATTTCAGTAGCTCACTAAAGAGTCAAATGTAGCTAACATTATCTTGCTTTTGATTCTTGAAATTTAAAGACTCATTTTCTTCCAAGTTTTATTGGCTTATACTATATTATGTCTTTTCTAAATATGTGTATTATCATACACAACCCAATGATTATACATAATGACAAAATGCAATTGATTCATTTATCTCAGTGCTGATGATTCCACCTGACAAGATGATTTATATCAATAAAGCCCAGCATATGCATACACCTTACCACAATCTGAATATTCTTAGACCTAAAGCAGCCTGTTTCTGCATGTTGTCACCTGAGTATCCTAAAGCTTTCTCTCTCCCTTCCTTGAGTGGCAAAGGCCAGATAAACTAATTTATGGCAAGATAAAATGAAGTACATAATACCTAAGGATGTGCTTCTCAGACTGTGACTTGTGCTGATATATAACAGATATGGGGAAACATATTCCCAGACTATATTTCTGGCTCAAAGATTTTGAAGTATAGTATGTTTATAATAAAACACAGTTCTCTATATTATAAAGTGAGAAATACATATGGATTTTTTTAAAGAAAGCACAAAACATTAAAGAAATGTACCCCTGATTTCTTCACAAGCCACTCAAGGCTATATGCAGAGGGTGCTAAAAATATGTATACATCTTTTAAGAAAGAAAAAAATATTAAATTTATAATACTCAAGTCACTTTTGACTTATAAAACTACAAGAGGTTCTCAAATGTGAATTGCATTCACCTTTTGTTCTTGGTATATATTATTACCATTTTAGTATATCTTTTTGTCCTTTCTTAAAAATGCATATATATTTTTTGCACCTTCTGCATATTCCCTCTGCAAATACTTATTAGGGACCTGCTATGTGCTGGAAACACAGCCAAGAACAAAAGAGACAAATCCATTTTTTGTCATGGTACTTACAAACTAATGGGAGGAACAGACAGACAAACAAATAACTAAATATAATGTATATATGTCCTGTGGTAGAAGCCATGGAAAAAACTAAAGCAGGGAAGAAGACCAGGGATTGCATGTGAACTGGCAGCCAAGGGTGTTGGAGGGGAGTTGTAATTTCCATTACATTAGTAAGGAGAAGACTCATTGATAACATAGCATTTAAGCAAGAATCCAAGGGAGCTGAGGAAAGGGAACTGTGCAAAAGTCTGAGGGAAAAGAATTCGAAGAAAAGCAAGTGGAAAGGAGTGAGGTATTTGCACCTGTGACATATTTCAGGAAGGGCAAAGAAGTTAGTGTGACTAAAGCAAAGTAAGTTTCAGAAAGACAAAATGAGAGGATGAAGGCAGAGAGGCTGAGAAGGAGAGGGAAGAATAAGACAGATATTGTGCAGTTTTGTAAGGACTATGGATCTTAGGTGGAATTAGATGAGAAATCATTGGAGGATTTTGAGTAGAGGAATAACTTGATCTGATTTAAAGGATCACTTTATCTATGCCAAGAAGAGAGAGGAGTGGGGAAATTATACAGTAATCCAGGCCAACAATGACGATGGCTTGGACTGCACCAGTAGTTGTGGATATGATGAGAAGTGATCTGATTATGAATATACTGTACCTGTATTTCTTTGAGTCTAAGACGTCATTGATCAAGATGCACTGTTATCTTATGTGTTACTAAGAAAGAAACAAAAAAAGCTGTCATTGAAACTAAGAAACCATAACACAGCACTTTCCAATCACTTAGGAGTTTTCCTACGTAGTTCTTAAAAGTTCTATTTTATATTTAGACACATTTTATCATATATCATCTTATACATACAAAAAAGAAAAATGAAACTAAAATTAATTGATTTTGTTCATCAGCCTTTATTAGTTTCAGCATATAGATCCTTTATATTTTAGTTAGATTTAAATCTGTTGAATTTTTTGTAGCTATTAAAAATAGCATTGTATTCATTTTTTTATAATTATTAGAGATGTGATCTTACTATGTTTAGGCTAACAAGCTGTGGCTGTTCGCAGGCAAAATCATAGGACACTGTAGCCTTGAACTCATGGGCTCAAGTGATCTTGGCTCAGCCTCCCCAGTAGCTGGAACTGAAAGCAATCACCTCTGCACTGGGCTTGGCATTATGTTTTAATTCCATCTGCAACTATATATTGCTAGTTTGTAGAAACATGATTGATTTTTGTGTGTTGGCCATGTACTGGTATTATGCATACTTACTAAGCTCACTTACTAGTTCTAGGAGTCTTAAGTAGGTTGCTGGGATTTTATAAATAAACAATCATTTTGTTTACAAATAAGGGTGGTTTTGCTTCTTTCTTTTTAATTTGTAAGCTGTTTATTTCTGTTCCTGGCCTTATTTTACCAGTTAGGGCATTGAACGCAGTAGCAAACAGGAGTGATGAGAAGGTACAAATCGTAAGATTTGGAAACACATTTAGTTTCTCATTATTGAGTGGGATAGTTAAGATTTTTTATAAATACCCTTTATCAGATTAAGGAAGTTTCCTTCTTTTCCTAATGTGCTGAGAGTTATTATCATGCATAGACGTTGAATTTTATCAAATTTCTTTCTGTTTCAGCTGATACAATCAGGTGGTTTTTCTTCTTTTAGTATGATGATTTACATTAACTGGTTTTTAAATAAAAAAACAACCTTACATTCCTGGGATAAACTCTACTAAATCCTGGTACATTATTCTTTATATAGAGTGCTGGTTTGATTTTTTTTTTTTTTTGAGACAGAGTCTTGCTTTGTCACCCTTGGTAGAATGTCCTGGCATCATAGCTCACAGCAACCTCAAACTCTTGGGCTCAGGTGATCTTCTTTCCTCAGCCTTCCAAGTAGCTGGGACTACAGGTACCTGTTGCAACACCCAGCTATTTTTCAGAGATGGAGGTCTCACTTTTTGCTCAGGTTGGTCTTGAACTCCTGAGTTCAGGCAATCCATGAGGGCTAGGATTACAGGTGTGAGTCATTGTGCCTGGCATTTTGCTGGTTTGATTTGACAATATTTTGTTGAAAGTTTTTACATCTATTTTTGTAAGAGATACTGTCTGCAGTATTCCTTTTCTTTCTTTTTTCTGAATGTCTTTGGTGTTAGTTTTAGCATAAAAAGGCCTCATACAATGAGTGAGGAAGTGATCTTTCATCTTCTTCTTTCTGGAAGAGATTATATAGAAATGGTGTTGACTTCTTTAAATGCTTGGTAGCATTGACCAGTGAAACTTTGGGGCCTGAAGATTAATTTTTCAATACTTAATTTTTTGAACATATGGACTACTGTTATTATAACTATAATGTCCCTTCTGGGTTTGATTCATTGCTTTTTCTTTCAATATAGTTTGTATTTTTTTGTTGTTTCTCTGAATGTTTAGTAATTTTTGACTGGATGCCAGACATTACTAATTTTACTTTGTCTGGTACTAGATAATTTTTTATTCCTGTAAATAATCTTGAGTTTTGTTCTGGGAGCAGTTAAGTTGCTTAAGATTGGTTTGATCCTTTGGGGTCTTAACATTTGGTAGATAAGACTGAAACCAGGTTTGGTCTAGAGCAAACTGTGCCCTTCTCCTGAGGCAAGACCTTTCTGAATACTCTGTTCAAAGTTCCATGACTTATGAAGTTTTCCAGTCTGGCTGGTAGAATAAGATAGTATCCTTAACCCTGTATGAGCTCCATGTACTCTTCCCTATTATTCTTTTATGTGGTTCTTTCTGCAGACCAGGTAGTCACCTCATCTTCATGTTTAATCAGTATGCTATTGGAGACTTAAAGGGGACCCTCTTAGACTTCCAAAGTTGTCTTTCTGTATAGCTCTCTCCTTTGTTTGGCTTTGTCCCACAAATTCTAACTGCTTTGGTCTCTTTAGATTCTTTTCTTTGTTGCTTTGTCTCTTCGACTTAGAGAATCTACCAACCTCTAAAGTTCCCACTTCTAAAGCTATAGCCCAGAAACTCTTTGATGTCAGTAAGCTGTGGCAATATTAAGTCTTCATTTAATTTCTGACTTTCAAGAATCATTGCTCTTCTTTACCTAATGTCCAGTATCTTAAAAACCAGGCTTCTACATAATTTTATCTGACTTTTTGGTTGTTTTAGGCAAGATGTTAAACCTGGTCACTGTTACTTCATCTTGGCCAAAAGCAGAAGGCTTTTGGTACTAGGCTCTTAATTCAACTTTGCAATTATGTGTAGTTAGCCAGCTTTCAACCTCCTCTGTGGGAAAGTTATTAAACATCTCTGATTCCTCATCTCTCTACACTTCCACAATTACTTGATTCCCAGGGATTAAATGAATGTACTCCACTGTTGTCTTAGAATTTTTGCCAAGATGCTGACATCCATTTTGTAAGTTTGATAGTGGCTGTATTGATATTAGCACCTTTGCAGGCAAATATAACTATGGCAGGATTACTGCCTGGGTAAGAGAGAATAGACACTACTAATTGTGAGATGCATTCTCATTTCATTTATGTGAAAATATGAAAAATTATTTCTCTTAGATTCAGTGAAATATGGTATTTTGACAATAGGCCATTCCAACAGATTAGATATTAAAATGAAGTCAAGGATGACTCCAAGGTTTTTGGCCTAGGCAACTGGAAGGACAAAGTTCCCCAGTTGAAGATGATGGTTACCTTGTTTGGCTATCCAATACATACATCCTCCTTTGTGAAATTGTAGAGAAACTAGGGGAGCATGGGGGATTGAAAGGTTCAAATGCTCATCTTATCCTTAATTTATTGGATATATTTTAAGAGTAGTGATATTGGCATGAAGACTTAAAAAATGCCTTTAAAACATCCTTAGGATTGGCAGATCATTTTTAATAACTACCCAACTATACTAAAAACAATGACTCTTTCATTTTTAAAAAATTAAAATTAAATATCAGCCCATAGGCTTGGAGGGAAGTCTTTAAAAACATGAACTTATCAACAGATCTAAAAATTAGATCCAAAAATAGATTTCAGAACAAGAAATTCTTTCTTTTCAAAATATTGTCATTATCGCCATTCTTTACTACAGTGTGACTCACACAGAACATCCATATATGGCAAGTTTGAAAGGTGAATGTAAAGTATTCTGTAGAGAGAGTTGTATACTGCACATACAGATATAGATTTCTAAGGCAGTTTTCTAGGTACAATTTTCTTAAGAAAGGACATTTGTAGCTTACATATGTGAAATGATAGAACTTATGATTCCCATGGAAATCTTGCCCACTTAACTGACAAAGTAGATATCTGATCTCTGAAGCACTTCTTTTATAATTGTTGATTAATAACCCAGAAATATGTCCTGAAGACTGGCACCATGGTTTTGTCAACAAAGCCAGAATAGATTAGGACAGATGCACTTGATCATAGAACACTGTGCCTTTGTAGGAAAGGGCACCCAAGGAATGCACAGCGCGGTGGGAGAGGTTGTGGCCACCTGCCTTGCCAGCCATACCAATTGTGTTATTCACTGAGGAGGCAGGTGTTGCCACCAGATTGCTTTCACATTTGGGGATATCTTAAACATCTTTCTGTGTAGTAGGTGCCAAGTACAAGAATTCCCCAACCTATTTTTTTTTCTATTTAGCTTATTGTAAGATTAAGAGTACTGTTCCTTGAAGTATTTTCTGATCTCTATCAGTCGATGTCAACAGTTGATACATATGAAAAAGTTTCCTTAGATTAACATATTGAGTGTGCACTTGGTAAAGTACAATAAAATGGGCTTGAGGGGGTTCACAGCTCCTGAGAGACTGACAAGCATGCTTTAGGAATTTCCATCAGGGGGCTATAGCATGCAGCATTTCACCACGTGTTCTATCTTAGAAAAAGGAACCATGTTATAGGATTATTATTTTTGTTTGTCTTCTTTGTCACTGAATCCCTAGTACCTACCCTGGAGCCAGACACTAATAGACACTCAAAAAATAACTTGTGGAATAAAATAATGGATGTGCCTATTGCCTCGTAACCTGCCCGGTGACTCTTAGTCCTTTTCAGGACCACAGAATTGGCTTCTACTCTTCCTACCACTGTGCTGTTGGTTGTCAGCTGCACAAATTGGCACCAGCCTGACCTGCTCGTTGTCTCTTTGGCTAAGCAAATACAGAGGGCATCAGAAGATCTTTTATTTTTGCCTAGTCTACTTTCTCTACCTACTCTCTTCCCTTTAATAACTTTCTAATTTTCTTCCCTCTCTTCTTTGGGAAGCACACACTTGTTACTGCGTCAGCTGTAGGCAGGGTCTTAATGCCCCAGGTCATGGACTGGGAGTCACTGGGAGAACAAGAGGGAGGCTGTTAGTGGTGCGTGGGCCAGGGAGTGCCGCTGAGCAGAAAGCTTCCCTTTTACTTGCACTTTATTTGACCTGTGAATAAACAAAGACTTTCTATTTCTAGAAATCCCATTGTGTTTAACTGTTTTGAGTTTCTTTTGCAAACTTCAAAAGTCATTTCTTCATGCAAGGAATTTAACACCCCGTGGGCTAAACTTTGTTGTTGTTGTTTCTTTCCTGTATTCCTCTTATATTTTTTGTTCTTGTGTGCCACAGACGCTCAGATCTCTCAAATTCTGCCTTATCTTTAACAATGTATGACATTAGAAACAACTATAAGAAACAACTACTCATGTAGCATGAGTAGAATATTCAGTAGCCTATTACGTTGGGAAACGTAACCTCTCAGGGAAGAAATTGGGAACATATGATTTCCCCTTTCTCTTACAACAGGTTTTGTGCTAGGAGCTTTGGAGAGCTTAAAAATACAATACAAATAAACAGTTTTTCAGTCCTTGTCCTTAAAGAGGTTTGGAAGAGGGGGAGAAAAGTAATATTTACAGAATGCCTCCTGTGTTCCAGATTATAGATCTATAAAATTATATCCACATTTATATTTATGTCTATTCACAATGGTATTTTGAGGTAAATGTTTTCCCTGTTTCCCAATGAGGAAACTTGAGCTCAGAGAAGCTAGGTAACTTCTAAGATTTAGTTGTTTAAACTAAATTCTCCTAAAGACAGGATCATAACATTCAGGTTCAGAGAAATTGGATCACTTTTCAGATTCTTTTAGTTGAACTAAACTCTTCCAATGACAGGATAATAGTATGTAGTATTGGAAAGATACATGTGAACAAAGAATCCCACAGAACTTCTAAATATACTGATGAGTTGTTCTTTTTTTTAAAATCTATCTTTCTCTTATCTTAAGTACCTTCCTATCCCTGTGACCTCAGACTATACATTATACTTCAAAGAGGCTTCATTTTTTCATTGTAAAATACTCTACGTCACAGATTTTAGGTGAGAAGTAAATAGTGTAGGGTAGGTGAAAGTGAAACTCTGCTGTGCCATGTAAATATAAGATATTATTGTCACAAATGGAGTCCTGAATAAGAATGCCTGTGATATATTTGGAGTTCATGTAATAATATAATCGAATTTTTTGTCTGCTTCTTATGAATTTAAGCCACATTTGCAAGGAAGGTGAACAGAAATCTGTTCTAAAATGATCTGTGATTAAGCCAAATTTTTAACATTTCAATACAGAAGGGGTATATTTAGAGAAGTGTTAACGATAAACATTCATGGGGCATTCATTATATGTAGTATTAGGGGTAGATAGCATGAAGGATATACGAGAACAAGAAGGCATGATTTCTGCCTTTGAGGGATTGGAAATATATAGCAAATGTATTTTCCCCTCCTCTTGTCTGTCCTATTCATCCAAGATACTCTGCCAGAGAGAACTTCAGGATTTGAGGGTTTTTTTATTTTTTGCATTCTTTTGAGACAGAATCACTCTCTGTCACCCTGGCGTGCCATGGATCCATAGCTCACAGCAACCTCAAATTCCTGGGTTCCAGTGACTCTCTTGTCCCAGCCTCCCAAGTAGCTGGGACTATAGGCACCTACTACAATACCTGGCTAGTTTTTCTGTTTTTACTAGAGACGGGATCTCGCTCTTGCTCAGGCTAGAAATTCATGATTTGAACATTAGAATCTATTCTTTTTTTTGAACTCAACACAAGTGTTCTAGTCTAGGGAAATCAAAATAAAACTTCCAAATCCATTTTTAATAGATCAAAATTTACATTTTTTAAACAGGCCAAATCCCCCATGAGTTAGCTATTGACTAGCATCTCTAGCATATTTTATTTTGAGGAAAGTGAAAATTTTGATTCCCAAATTTTGACTTTCACTTTGTCAACACTTAAAAACAATGTCATTCTTTGAGGTATATAAGTCAGTGCCTTTATACATGTGTGTGAGGAAGTCAACAATTTTGTGTCAGATTACGTGTTGTAAGACTTTGCTTTGCTTATCTCTAGTGGATGACACTGTGGTTGCGATTCCCTATGGAAGCAGACATATTCGCCTTGTCTTAAAAGGACCTGATCACTTGTGTAAGTAAACTCGGTTTTCCTTTTGGGATTGGGAATTTTAGTTGTTATTGTTTGTTTTATGTTCCCAGAAGAGATTAAAATAAAGAATACAAATCTTTCCACTCTATCTCAATATGATAGTTTGAGAGCTTCTGTTTATCTCTTTGCTGCCCGGTGAGATAGGAAATGGTTCTGTGATAATTATCATTAACAGCAGTGATCCTAAAAAACACAGAATAAGTGTTCCTGTTGGGTTGTTCATGGTTAAGCTCGTGTTTGTGCATTTGGGAATATTATATCTCATCCTCTCTCTTCTTCCTTTTCAATCTCAATCTTTATCTTGCCTTGCTTCTCTCTTTTTTTTTTCTTCCTTTCAACCCTTCCTCCATCTTCTAACATTTTTTCTCTTTTTCTTCCTGTTCTCATGTTTCAGTAGTTCATTAATCCTGAGAAAGAAACAACTTGAGCACTGTAGCATTTAGAGAAAGCCATAGTGTTATAATTAAACATCCCATGTATTAAAGATAATTCAAAGCCCTCATATCTTAAAGACAGTTATTGGGACTCAGGATTGAAGGGTAATCATGATCCCAAATATCAAATGGTAGCACAGCCTCTCCAGGGTTTGGAGAAGAATTGATCTTCGATTGTGCCAAGGCAGCAATACACAGCCACATCTTTTGTTGTTACTGTTTAATGCTGTGTACATATAGACCAGTAAATTGTAGGCAGAAAATTATAGGGTGAAAACAAAGAAGAGGGTGGGAGACAAGATGCTAGCATTTTCTACAAAATTCCCTTTCACCGGAAGGCTTTACTTCTGTTGAGCACTTCTGATCTCCTCCACTCTGACTGTTCCTGGGTTCCCACAAAACCACCTGTCATCTTCTGCTCTTTCTCCCCTCTTCCACACATGCCTATGAAACAAATTTAGGTAGGAAGCATTATTTTTTAGCAATTGGATTATAAATGAAATCATGCTATAAAAACAAACAAGAGAAAGATAAGTTGGAGCCTGTAAAAGTTTACATAGCCTACCATAGTCTTCCTGAAAATAGATACATTTCACGAAAGAGGTGAGATTTGAAGGGTCATGTGAAGAAAAAGAAAAAGTAAAGTACAGTTCAGGCAAAACTAAAAACTGCTGATAAGTGACCTAATATGGATCCAAGTTTTTTTCTAATGCTGAACAACCTTATTAAATACAGTGTTCACATGTCAAAAGATAGTATATGTGTGTGCACTATTACTCCTCAAAGCATTCATTTTTCCACTTGATAACTGGAGAGGGCTAACCCCTGGTATAACAATCCCAGTCAAAAACAGTTTTTCTGTGAGCAGTGACAGAAACTGAAACAAAATATTCAGGCCAAGATCATGATCAAGAGGGGGACTGACTCCTCTTGAAGAAGAAAGAATCTACAGGAGTAGATTTAGAGGAAAATTTACTCTTAAAAATGTGTTAGTCTCTCAGATTTCCTAATTATGTGATCCCTAAGAAGCTGAAGAATAAGCCTTGTTTGATTTGATTGTCCAAAGGATTTGATGAAAAGCAAAATGGAATCTGTCCTTTTCCCCCACAAATATATACTTGATAGCATATGTATAGGTAAAGAGTTTTTCATTTTGTTTAGTATTTAGAATGTAATTCAGCGAGATAATGTGGGAGTAAATGATTCCCTGTTTCCCTGCAGCTCTTCGTCATTTCACTCCCAAAAGCTGGTTCAGTATGGGACCAACCTGAAGTAGTTATGGTCAACCCTGAATGAGGCTGGGCAGTCTGGTTCTCCCCCAGCTCATCTTTAATGAGAAGAACCTTGAGAAAGATAGCTGTGAGCCTGACAGTTAAATGGAATCAGATGCTCAGTTCAGGTCTAGAACTCCAGGATATTTCCAAAACTAAGTTAGTTCATGTTCTGGAGATATTTCTATAACTACAAGTATGGCAACTTGAGAAAGGAAAGTTAGTGGAAGGAGATTTGGTGCCATTGCTTTCCTCTGGTGACACCTGTGCTTCCCCTTGATATTCTTCTGTGGGGTCTCCTCTGCACTGGAACAGGGGAGTCACGCCTGACCTTCTCTACAAAAAGGTCTCCATAGACTTCATCTGAGAGTTACTAGACATTTAACTGAATGCCAAAACAGAAGTTCTCATGCAGGTTTCAGAAACCCTTAGCCTTCGTCCATCCACCTTCCTTCATGCAGCAATTATTCGACATCCCGTCTCAGTCACATGGCAATGTACTCTTCTCTGAAACAGACATGATTATTGCCATCATCCCCAGCATGCTCTGATTTCCTACAGCAAAAAAAATGCTCCATACACTTTTTCCATTGGCCATATTTGAACGCTCTGGGGATTAAGTTCTTCTTTCTCTTAAATACTTATGAAATACCATACATGTATATCTACATAAAAGTGAATTCAGTATCAAAAAGTATTTTTTTCCAAAGAGAGAGTACCATAAAGGATAGTTCCTATTCTTAAGTCACTATAGTTTCTTCATTTTGAGCAATAGCACATATACAATAAACAACGAGAAAGTATAAATAAGCACAAATTCATGCAGGAATATAAAGTCACACAAGTAGAGAGGCAACAAAGAGATGTGCCCTGGAATTCACAGAGCAAAAGAAACTGAACGGTATCCTAGGCTGATGGCCGTCAAGATTGGAATCAATATAATATGTACAGTAGATGGTTTAGTCAAAGGAATAGAGTTATGATAAGGGGGTTGCCCAAATAAGGTCATCGTTATCCAGAGAGTCAAAGATTTTTTGACAGAGAGCCTTGCTGACTAATCATTTGTAGCATAAACTCCTGTGTGATCCAGCAGCACCTATGTATGTATTTATATCATTTCCCATTTTGTCAGCTCTAAACTTTGTTGCATGAGAAGTGCTTGCATGAAATCTGTGGTAGCCCTAGGAACATCTTTCTCTCCTCTTCATGTGTTTGATTATGTAGATTTGGAAACCAAAACTCTCCAGGGGGCTAAAGGTGAAAACAGTCTCAGCTCTACAGGCACCTTTCTTGTGGACAATTCTAGTGTGGACTTCCAAAAATTTCCAGACAAGGAGATACTGAGAATGGCTGGACCACTGACAGCAGATTTCATTGTCAAGGTGAGCCCATTTGGGGACCTCATTTTAAGCCACATCCAAACTGATGTTACTTATAATCTCTTGAAGAGAAGGAGACTTTAGATTTTGACATATATTTGGAAAGCCCATTTGTTATCCAGGAAATGTCTGATTCTAGGTGTTGGACTAGCTATATCCTGGAGTTTACGAGATGTAGTTTTAAAGTTATAGGAAAATCTTTCTATGTATTATTAACAAAATTACCCTCACCTAAAAAGCTAACATGTCATTAATTGGGGATATAAACTGTTTGAAAAACAATTAGGATACACAGTCATTGATACATGTAGGGTCTCCTCAGGGAAAGAGCAATACAAACTGATGATCCATGGACTTGATCAACTCACAATGCTTTCCATGGCAAGTTCTGTTGTCTCTTGTACTGGCAACAAGACGAAGTTGTTTCCTTCTATCAGAGCTTCCCTACTCTTCAAGGAAATATAAAACACATTGCTGGAAGCAACATGCACATTCTGCTGGAAAAATGCACACATTAGAACATTTGGGAATCACAATAAAATAAAACATATTTTTTTCCTTCAGTAGATCAGGAGGACCTGAAGGATTTCAGCTGTAAAGCTGTAAAACTTGTAATGTATCCAGGACTTCATAAATTTTTCATCATGGGACCTGGAGCCAGAGGACATTTGATTTAAGCTAAGGCTTGATGACCCCATGGCAGCTGGAAGTAAGAATGCATATAGGAAAATATGATAGACAGCAATGTTAGATGGAAGAAGGGTTCCAGAATACTGTCCTTGTCTCCATCTGCGTGCTAGTACTTCTTAATCCAGTCCAGATGCCAGCCACATGAACATGAGCAAGAAGCTACAAGCCATCAGAGGTAGCTTACAAAAGGAATAGTTAAGAAATTTCCATTAAGCAAGAAAATCCAGTAAAGAAGTGAAAGATGTCTCTATTTTTTGAAGCCCATAGAGTACTGTTAAATAGACTATGTATATAATAGTAATTTCTCTAGTGACCTTGCAAGAGTTAATACATATACTGGAAGTATAGAATTGGATTCAAGTAACATTATTCACGTTTGAATAGCTCACAGCATTGGCAAACGCATCTCATCCAGCCCATTTCCTTTTTTCTGAGCATCACCATTTGGATATCCCATGGGCACAACAAGTGAAACATTCCAAAATTGAACTTGTCTAGGCCCAGAAACCTATTTTATCTTCTTTATTTATTTATCTTTTTGTCTTATGAATGAATATACTATCTATCCAGGCAAGTCAGAAACCTTTGACTTAACCTAATGTCCCCTGTTCCTGTATGCCCCCATTCAGCCTGCTTCCAGAACATCTCAAAATCGTTCTTTCTTCTCTAGCCTTCTTGTCACTGTCTTAGTTTGAACGTTTGCATTTTCTCACCTGAACTAATACTATGGCTCCAAATTAGTTTTCCAGCCTCTGATTCATTGTCTATGTTGCCTTCAGAGTTAGTTTTCTGAAACCAAGATTCCCTTTTCCATAATTCCGTATAGCCCCTCACTTCTCCTGATTGCTTTGAGGTGAAAAGGGAAATCCATAGTCTAGCACCTGTTCCCCTCGATAACCTGGATTTGGTCAACCTTTCCAACTTCACCTTTGACTTGATCCCTTCTGTTTCAACCAAGAATGACTCATAGGGCACCCCCCACACCTCCCACTCTTATAACTCATTACCTTTGCGGAATGCTGCACCCTCTACCAGGAATGCTCTTTTCTTCAACTCTCTTTACTAATTCCGGTTTGATCTGCAGGATTTCCTCCTTTCAGAGCATTCTGTGAATCCAATCTCAAATTCCTATTTACATTGTATCTCCCCTCTCTGTTCTTTAAAGTAAGGGACTGAATTATGTTTGTCTTCATATCTCCATGAAAAGACCCCAATAAGCTCTAGTAAGTGCTGGATGAATAAATAACTTTAACACTCAATTGTTTAAGTAGAGTAGGTGCTGAGATCTCTATGTGCCTGCAAGGAAACTTAGCTTCAGAGAAGTTGAGTGACTTGCCTAAATTCACACCAACGGTAAGCCAGGATTAAAAATAACATCTCTTAAATTCTGGCCCATGACTCTTTCAGTAATATGTTGCTTCTAAGAGTGTATTATTTTTCTTCTATGGTTTTGGTTAAAAAAAAATGGGAATCAAATAAATATAAGATTGTTCTAAGGTAGATTATGTAATTTTTCAATTAATTTACTTAAACTTTAAAGTGAACCAGAGACTGATTTAATAAGGTATAGAAAAAAAAAAGATAAAATTATGCTTTTTTCAGTGTTCGTAATGAAACAACTCCCCCCCCCAAATTTCGTACAAAGATATAACTAAAAATAAAAGATTAACATTTGATTATTTATCATTTTCTATGACCTAGGGTTAAAAATTAAACACATGGTATTAATCCAACTTTCAGTAGCATTCAAAGTGTAGTCTGTTTTGTATTATGTATATATGTATTTTGATTAATCAAATTCTCTTTATAGATTTTTTTTTTTTAGAAACAGAGTCTCTCTCTGTTACCTAGGCAATTATAGTTCACAGCAGCCTCAAATTCCTGAGCTCAAGGGGAGTGTTTCTCCTGCCTTGGCCTCCTGGGTAGCTAGGACTACTACAGGAGTGCCCCACCACACCTAGTTATGCTTTTTATTTTCACTTTTGTAGAGACAGGGTCTTGCTGTGCTGCCCAGGATAGTGTTGAACTCCTGACCTCAAGCAATCCTCCCACTTCAGCCTCCCAAAGTGCTAGGATTACACACCAGGCATAAGCCACTAAGCCCAGCTCAAATCTAAAATCAGTCTCACGTTGATAAATTTTATTAGAAGCACCCAAATCCTACTTCATAGTCAGCAAAATAGAACAATCCTTGGAATGGTGCAATTACCCTGCGTGACCTGTAAAGTTGGGTGATTCAGAAAGTGGAATAAACCAGACATACTGCAGGAAGCAATCAGTGTAGCAGGGTGTCCAGGCTGTGGGCTGATTTTGTGAGGACTTTTTTTGCTCATCTGTGGTGTCAGATATCATGAAAAGAGTGTACAGACCTTTTGTTTGCTAAACACCTTTCTCTGTATTTACTTTCTCCTATTGACTGTGTAGTCCAAGACAGCTCTTACTCTTCCAGTGTGCATCAGAGAAAAAAAAATAGTTGGACTCCTCTGGAACTTAAATAAGCTTTGATTAGAGAGCTTTGCAACAGTCCTTTGAAGGTTTAAAAAGGCATAGCAGAGTTTTATTTTCAAGATGTGAACATCTCTCTTAAAACTGATAGAAACTTGTTCTCTACTTTTTATTTTTAAGTAATTTATTATTTTAATATGCAAGTAAAATTGTATATACTTATTGTGTACAACATGAGGTTTTCAAATATGCATATATTGTGGAATAGCTAAATTGAGCTAATTCAAATATGCATTTACTTCATATTCTTATTTTTTCTGGTGAGAATGCTTAAAATTATCTCTTAGCAATTTTCAAGAGTATCGTACATTATTATTAACTATAGCCACCATATTCTACAATAGACCTCTCAAACTTATTCCTCCTATTTAACTGACAGTTTGTGTTCTTTAACATACAGCTCTCCTGCCGTCCCCCTCAACCAGTCCTTGGGTTGTAACTACCATTCGACTCTCTGTTTCTGTGGGGTCAACTTTTTCGATTCCATATATAAGCTACATTGTGCAGTATTTGTCTCCCTCTACCTGGCTCATTTCATTTAACATAATGGCCTCCAGGTTCATCCATGTTGTTGAAAATGACAGGATGTTCTTTTTTAAGGCTGAATACTATTCCATTGTGTGCATATAAGTGGATACTGTATTTTCTTTAGCCATGCCTTAACTTCCATTCAACCAATAACAATACCCTACCCACAAAATAGCAGAAAGCTGCTTCTCGGGAGATGATAAAAGGCTGATCAATTCATAAGCAATATACCCAGGAACAATTTCTTTCTTTTTTTTTTTAAAGACAGAGTCTCCTTTTGTCACCCTCACTAGAGTGCTGTGGTGTCACAGCTCACAGCAACCTCCAGCTCCTGGGCTTAGGTGATTCTCTTGCCTCAGCCTCACGAGTAGTTGGGACCACAGGCGCCCGCCACAACGTCTGGCTACTTTTTCGTTGCAGTTTGGCTGGGGTTGGGTTCAAACCCACCACACTTGGTATATAGGTCAGTACCCTACTCACTGAGCCACAGGCACTGCCCAATACCCTGAAACAGTTTCACAGGTGTAGCCATTAAGATAAATGGCCATGACAGCAAAGGAATGATGGCATGGGCCAATACGTTAATTTCTAGGGATGCTCTGGCTACTGGCTGGATGACTGCATGGCGTGTATCCCCTTCTTCCAGTACATCCCACATGCATCTATTCTGAAGCTGCAGATCCAAAGAGAATAATTTTCCCAGATTTGAAAGGGTCTTCCTCAGTCACAGGCCTATTCTTTCTTAGAACCTCCAACTCAGCTCCACTTGTGAGAGCAGCTATTCTACACCTATTCTGGTTTGTCCTATTTGAAAAGTTTAGGCAGACAACCAGATTAGATATAGAGGAAAGTGACTGATAATCACCTAAGCTACCACAGTAACAGAAATATGCAGACGAAGAAACAATGAAAAGCATACTCAGAACTGAGAACGCTGACTCACAGTTCATACACGCTAACTAGAGAACAGCCATTTTCTGTAGAGGACAATTTACACAATGCATTCCCATTTTTATAGTTGGGAAATTTGCTTAGGAAGATTGGCATCATTCCATTTGTTGCCAAAGTAGCTTTTTTAAGAATTCTAAGGGAATAGAAGCTGGTTTCTGCTTGTATTGGTTAGAGTATTAGGCAGAGATTATGCCTTCATATTGTGTGCTGGACAGCTGTGAGTGTAACCTTGCATGTAACTCAGGATCCCCAAATTGTTGTTATAGCAGCAGGAAACAATAGGAGGAGCCTAGAGAGAAATAACATATACAAAGTAATGGGATTCTGCTTTTTAAGTTTGTAGAACTTCCGTGTGTGTGTGTGTGTATGTGTGTGCTCATATATACATATATAATATATATATGTAGATTAAATATACATTCTTCATTTAGCAGATTAACTAGCAATATGTTATCTGCCCTCTCTTAGCTTATAATGTCACTTGGGAGATGAATGGCTAGATAGAAAATTTTGAAATAATGATACAAATAATTGAGTATGAAAATGCAAAGGACATAGATACTCACTATGAGCTAATGTGATTAAGAAAGGTTTTGTGAGACATAGGCAGCCTGTGAATCATGGACAGGATAAAATACAAATGGTCCTCAACATTGGGTATTTTGACTAACCATTTTTTGACTTCATATGATTCAAAAAATGCATGTACTTTGAATACCCACATAACCATTCTGTTTTTCTCTTTCAGAACAGTATTCAATAAATTACTTGAGGTAGTCAACACTGTGTTATAAACAGGCTTTGTGTTAGATGATTTTGCCCAACTGCAAGCTAATGTAAGTCTCCTGAGCACATTCTAGGTAGGCAAGGTCAACCTACAATGTTCAGTAGGTTAGGTGTTACTAAATGCATTTTCTACTTAAGAAAATTTCAACTTGGCTCAGCACCTGTGGCTCAATGGGCTAGGGCACCAGCCACATACACATGAGCCGGCGGGTTCGAATCCAGCCTGGGCCCGCCAAACAACAATGACGGCTGCAACCAAAAAATGGCCGGGCATTGTGGTGGGCGCGAGTAGTCCCAGCTTCTTGGGAGGCAGAGGAAGGAGACTCGCTTGAGCCCAGAAATTGGAGATTACTGTGAGCTGTGATGCCACAGCACTCTATCCAGCTTAAGGCTGACAAACTTGAGGCTCTGTCTCAAAAAAAAAAAAAAAAGAAAGGAAAAGAAAATTTCAACTTGTGATGGGTTTACTGGAACATAACTCCAAGGAGCATCTGCAATCAATTCTTTCTCCACTGGAGATTGATCTTTGGCAAATGTTTAATTCCAGGATGGTTTCACGTTGTCACCTGTCCTGTTCTACACGGCTTCCCCATTTCAGTCAACCTGTGCTGGTAAAAGGGAAAATTATCATCTTAAGCCAAATGTTTTTGAGAGAAAAAATTTAAATCAATTTTAGGGATGGTGCCTGTGGCTCAAAGGAGTAGGGTGCCAGCCCCAAATACCAAAGGTGGCGGGTTCAAACCCGGCCCCAGTCAAAAACTGCAAAAAAAAAAAAAAATAAATTAAATCAATTTTAGGAAAGAAAAGTAAATAGTGAGTAATGATTCATTTTCCTACCTAACTTTTACAGCTATTGATTCCTCTAGTAGATATACGTCTTTTGGCTGATAGAGTCCAAGAATTTGGAAGTAAGTTAATTAGAATATACTGCTATGCTTGTTATTTCACACCATGTTTTGCCAATCAAAACAGATGGGTTTAAGGTACAGAGACAGAACAGATTCTCTCGCCTTCGGCTTGGCCCTGGTCGTTTGTTTTCTGCCCTCCTCCTTCATTTGGGCACTGGCATAGTCCTTCCAGTAGACTCAAGTCTGCTGTACCCCTTAGCATCTCCTTCCTGATGGGTCTTCTCCACCCTCTTTGTTCCTTAGCCAACACTGCATCTGTTGTTGCCAGAGAGGCATCTTTGATCTACTGCCCTACTCTAGGGTTGTGGACAGCTGTAACCATAGCCAGCTTCTCTTAGGGTCTGTGGGCTGAACTGCAGCATCTTCTAATACTGAGGTCTAGGGTTGGAGAAAAATTAAAATACTCTGTAACAATGGTAACAATTGTAAAGGTAAAATTGAGTACTAGTAATTTTATATCATTTTTATCCACTAGTCCCTAATCTTGGTCAGCATTTCCAACTGACAAAAGTGTCAAATATTTCAAACATAGATGATTACAGCTAATGTTTCACCAATAAATAACAGCATTTTTTCAAGCCCTTTACACTATACTATTCTGCCTACTCTAGGGCTGTGGGCAGCTGTAACCATAGCCAACTTCTCTTATGCAACCCTGAACAAAAGGCCTGTGAGCTGAACGATAGCCTTCAAAGGAACGTAGAAAGTCCTTTTGGGTGGAAGAGTTTTGTGATAACACTGGGGTTTTTTTCATGAATTGTATTGTTCATGAAATGATAAAGATGTTCAGTAACATCTTCGGGAAAATTGGTAGATGTATAAAACATATAAAAAGATGTCAAGGAGTCTAAGAATTTGTCACATATAATAGTTTTATTTCCTAAAGTAATTGAAAGGACCATGATTAGTAGGCAACTCAATTCTTCATTCATGCATTTATTTATTTCGTTAATTGTTTGGATGCCTACTGTACAGCAAACCTTGTAGATGACGGTGAACAAAGTGACGAGCAGGAGGCATGGTACCTGCCTCCGTGGATTTCACAAGATAAGAGGAGAAAAGCAATGAAATAGAAATTACATCAAAATTAGGTATTTATAGGCACAGTTCTATATCCAAAAGTTTATTGTTATTACTTATCTGTGAAAACCCAAACATAAGCATTTTTTAAAAATCTTTACAGCAATTCTTCAGGATACATTATTACTGCCAGAAAAGCCCAAATTACATATAGTAGACTGAAGCATTTACCAGTCTCCCACTTGATTCGTTCCCTAGCAGGCATGTATACTTCCATGATTTCTAAGCTTTCCCGAGTCGTGACATCCTGATGCCCCGATAGCAGTGTGAACAAGTCAGATGGCACCGGGGGTCCCAGCTCAGAGGCCCACAGCAGCAGGTCACTGTCGATCCCTTTGCCTGCCTGTCTGCATCACAGCAGGGACTGAACAACAGCCAAAGCGGGCTGGGGGAGCCCTGACCACCTGCCCCACTATGGCTCAACTGGGGCAAAAGTTTCCACATCGGTGAAAGAGAGAAACTTAGCTGGGGAGCATCCCAAAGCTCACAAATGACCGTTTTGCCAACTAAAAAGAAAAAGGTGCCTTCAACAGCACTTTAGTGGGAGAGTCGTTGTGAACTGATGTCTGTGAGCATTTCTCCTTTGATTTGACATGGGCTTAAAGTTCAACCACAGCCCCCTACACGTATTTGCACCTGCCCTCCAGCCCTAGCCTGGCAGGGCAATCAGTTGCTGCGGAGAGGGACCCTGTTTTGTCTCCCCATTTACTTTTAGTGTGAGACATGTTATGTTGAATTTAAAACACTGAAACGTTTTAATTATAGGGAGAAGAGTTTGATTCAGAACATCTTTTCTTATTAATGTAGGGAGGTCAAAATTACATAAGCCAGATGTGTTTAGTTTCCTACACCAAAACTCAAATGTGTCAAACTGAAGCTTTCAGCATGCTCTTGAGAAACGAGAACCTGATGTTTGAGGATTTAGACTTCTTGAATGATGATGAGGGGCTGAGCACTCAGGAATTAAGAAAACTAGAGAAAAAGAGCATGGCAGGCTCTTCTCCATAAGCAGATTAGGTCACCAAAATCAGACATTAGGTTAGTCTTATTTTTTTTTTCATTTTAAGCATTTTTTTCTACTTTAATATGTAAAAATTAGGAAGTGACTGAGAAGATAAATAGAAGGAAACAGCTAAAGATAAATGCCTAGATTTTCACAATGCTCCTGTGGAGATTTCTTGGTACCATGAAAAGAACAGCAGCTTCGGAGCTAGCAGACCTAACTGCACATCCTGCTCTGCTGTGCCTTGGCCTTAAGCAAGCCCTTCAACTTCTCTGAGCCTCATTTTTCTCATTGTCCTATAAATAGTGTTAAGATTAGATTTCATATGATTAAAATATACCTTGCACGTGGCAGAAAATGAAGTAAGTGCTGATTGCTGGGGTCGCTACCATTATTACAGCTAGAATGTGACTGTCCAGCAGGGAAAAGCAGGAATGTTATCAAGATGGGAGACCCAAGCAACAGTATGTGACCAGAGACTTGGGTTCCTCCTGATTGGTTTCATCTATTTGAAATAAAGAGTTGACTATTGGTTTCCCATCTGTTTTCAAAAGGAAGCATGCAGCCTCATAATCTCTGGTCATTATGCATATTTTTTATTGAATTCACTAAGAACAATATTCTTTCTAAGTTGCTTATTTGCTTGTCTTCTGCATGGTGTTTACTAACCCTCCCTCTTAACAACCAAACTCCTCTTTGTCACTCATTTCTTCCTGTTAGGGCAGTGGTTCTCAACCTTCCTAACACCGCGGCCCTTTACTACAGTTCCTCATGTTGTGGTGAACCCCAACCATAAAATTACTTCCCGAAGTAGCAACGAAAATAATTTTGTGGTTGGGGGTCACCGCAACATGAGGAACTGTAGTAAAGGGTCACGGCATTAGGAAGGTTGAGAACCATGATCTTAGGGCATGAGGTGCTTTCATTGCTAACTTCTAGAGAGCTGGGAAGAAGGACCTGCTCCACCCTTTTGCCCTTTAGCCAGTTAAAAAGGAAAGTTCTGGCACTGTATGAATGTTCTAGAATGAGATTTCTCCAAATATTGCTATATCTCTCTCACTTTGGCCATAAGAAGCTAAATTTTCCCCTCATTTTCCCAGAACTCCATTCAGTTTCTAGCACTCGAAAGTGAACCCCTGCAAAAATATCCACTTCTCTGGGTCTAAACTAATGTTCTATTTTTTTAAATATTTTAATCAAGTTTGTGTTCAAATGATAGTCCTCTTCTTTTTTTTTTGAGACAGAGTCTCAAGCTGTCACCCTGGGTAGAATGCCACAGCATCATAGCTCACAGCAACCTCCAACTTCTGGGCTCAAGCAAGTCTCCTGCCTCCACCTCCCAAGTAGCTAGGACTACAGGTGCCCACCACAACACCCAGTTATTTTTTTGGTTGCAGCCGTCATTGTTGTTTGGTGGGCCTGGACTGGACTCGAACCCGCCAGCTCAGGTGTTATGGGGCTGGCGCTTTAGCCACTTGAGCCACAGGAGCCAAGCTGATAACCCTCTTCTAATAGGGCTTTCCAGTGTGAGCACCACACATTTAATACCTATTATGCCGTGATTCGTGGGGAAAAGGTTCCAGTAGCTCGGGGAGGCACCTTGCCATTGAATGTGACAAAGCTTTGTTTGACTATTCTGCCATGAATTCATGGGGAACAGGTTCCAGCACCTTATGCTTCCATTCAGCTGGCTCTCTCGGCTCTCCTGTGTGCTATGCTGTCCACCTACTATCCCATAGGAATAGGGAATTCATAGGGAATGAGTTCCAGGAGTGCAGGCTCCTTTCCATCACTTCTCACAGAGTGTGCTTCTCTGTGCCTCAGTTGAACCCAGGTACCTTTCTCTTTGGCATCCTTCTTTCTGATCATTTTCCTTCACGTGTTTGAGGAAGCTATCTCAGCTCTTAGAGTGCTTAATATCCTCAATACGAACATTAATCCTCTTAGTGAATTCATCCTTAAGGACGAATTCCTAAGAATTTCGTCCTTAACTTGTTTGTTTACAACAATGCCAACAGCATGCTGGGTAACATTGTAGACTCTTCCAGTTTTGCCATGGTAACATCTGTGGGGCCTTTTTGAACAGTACCCGTTCCTTTGATGTCTATAATATCACATTTCTTGTAGATTCAGATATACGCGGCCAAAGGAACAACTCAATATTTTCAAAAAGGCCTAGAGAACATGTATCAGGTGTCGTTCCTCTTGCCCTTTGTGTTTGTCATTTTGGTGAATTACTGGAAGAAGGCGTCTCTGGCTGAAAGGAACACAGTTACAACCTTTTGTGAGCTTAAAAAAAAAAAAGAGCTTTTTGTGTGTATGTGAGCTTAAAAAAAAAAAGAGCTTTTTTCGTGTGTGTATGAGCTTTAAAAAAAGAGCTTGGGCAGCGCCTATGGCTCAAAGGAGTAGGGCGCCAGGCCCATATGCCAGAGGTGGTGGGTTCAAACCCAGCCCCGGCAAAAAAAAAAAAAAAAGAGCTTTCCAAAGAATATGATTAATACTACATCCCTAAGCAAGCAGTTAGTACCCTTGTACCTGACACCTAGGACTGAGACACATTAATCTACAGACAACACTCTCCCCTTTGTGAAAGACACTGTATTGCTTCAGCTGTCTTTGTTTTAAAGCAAGGAATCATATCACTGTTTATTCTAATTAGAAAAGACCTGACTGCTCCAGAGGTCAGAATCCCAGGGTAATAGGAGCTGTTCTGTAGGTTTTCTCTCTTCTTTCTCTTTTCCACCTCTCCTGGACTTTCCGAGGGGCACTCTCATGTTCTTCTTATCTAAACTACAAAAATTGATCTAGAGTTAACACTTAACAATTTTTGGCACCATCTCTTCTGTATTCTTATTTTCTCCTGCATCCTAGATGTTTAATCCACTTATTTAAATTCAATAGCAAAGATATGGGGCAATCTTTAAAATAATCTGAAGGCCACATCCATCAATTTAGCCTAGATAGAGGGCAATTGGGCCAATGCCAACACTTAAGAATACCTAACAAAGACTTAGTCCCCAGGATTCAGTTGGACTGATGCTCCTCGGATTGCTGTAAGACTGATGCTTCTCGGATTGCTGTAATGTAGTTAGAGTGAGAAGCAATTCTCTCAATTGTCCTTGGACCCTCCTTTCATATAATAAGTAGCCCGAGTCTTGCCCAGCAGTGTAAAGTTGTGTGATACATCTTTCTGCCTTCATGAAATTAACTGTTATGTTAGATACCTTTTCCTTCTCTTTCAGTGTAAGTATGCTTTCCTCAACCTTGTTCTTTTAAGAGCCATTAAGGAATCATTGTCTCACAGTCCCTCTTTTTAAAAGGGAGGAGCAGGCGGCGCCTGTAGCTCAGTCATCAGGGTGCCGGCCACATACACCGAGGGTGGCAGGTTCAAAGCCAGCCCAGGCTAGCTAAAACAACAATGACAACTGCAACCACAACAATAACAAAAAAGAAAATTAGCCGGGTGTTGTGGAGGCGGCTCCTGTAGTCCTAGCTACTTGGGAGGCTGAGGTAAGAGAATCGCTTAAGCCCAAGAGTTTGAGGTTGCTGTGAGCTGTAACGCCACAGCACTCTACCCAGGGTGACAACTTGAGACTCTGTCTAAAAAAAAGGAGGAGCAGGGAGTTATAATTTCCATAAGCACTAGTTTTATTTGAATTTAATTGCTTATATAATATAAGTTGGTGTTCTTCAAAGTTTGGTTCTTGGACCATCTATATTTAAATTGCCTACTTCTTTGGCATGGGCCCAGGAATTTGCATTTTAGCACATTTCCAACTGGCAACTTTGCACAGTAAAATACATGAATTACTACTTTGACAGAAAGACCCATGTATATCTCTGAAAGGAAAGAGCTACTTACTTCTTAGACTCTCTGGTTTTTTTCTTTTTTCTTTAATAAAAGATAGTAGCTTTCATTTTCTGCAGTACATGGCATTTATTATTCTCTTAGGACATTGTTTATTTCTGAACCCACATTTACAAATCCATTTAATTTTATGTGTTATACCAGAGAGGTTGGAAATAAAGGAAGGAAAGGAAATACTGACTAAGGATAAGATGGTAGTGGAATCACAAATTGAGTCATGCTTGTCAACCTTGTTCTGTAGCAACAGAATGAAGAGGTGGCAATAGTGATGGCCTACACAGGGACCATTCACTGGTTAAATGATGAGGTCAATGATATCAGCTTTGCCGCCTCTCCCCCATGCAGTCCCTCAAACAGACTAAGACCATCTGTCCTACCGTGTGTCCTTGTCCAAAGCTGCAGGGGCCCAGAAAGCACGGCCCTGTCACACTAGCTCTGCTTTCCTGTTGTCTCCCGCAGATCCGTAACTCGGGGCCCGCTGACAGTACTGTCCAGTTCATCTTCTATCAGCCTATCATCCACCGATGGAGGGAGACGGATTTCTTTCCTTGCTCAGCAACTTGTGGAGGAGGTAATGGCGTTCACTGAGTCTAGAAATTGTTGGCTTCTGCGAGGAAAGACTTGGCTGTTAAAAGAGCTGAGTAGCTTCAGCACAGAGGAAAACTGAGTGCTGCAGTGGATTAGACCCTTTCTTCTGAACGGAGCCAACTCCTGAAGTACATGCCTCAATAGGAACCCCCCCTGAAGTACATGCCTCAATAGGAACACCCCCTGAAGTACATGCCTCAATAGGAACACCCCCTGAAGTACATGCCTCAATAGGAACACCCC
>CAUYON010044626.1:0-48720 GCA_963573935.1 Arctocebus calabarensis
AGGAAGAGCAGAGAGAGGGAAGGAGTAAGGGGGGTGGGGTCATGGGGTCTTGGTGTGTGCCACACCTTTTGGGGGCAAAACACGATTGTAAGAGGGTCTTTTCCTAACAAATGCAACCAGTGTAACATGGTTTCTTGTACCGTCAATGAATCCCCAACAATAAATTAAAAAAAAAAAAGAAAAAGAAAAGATATTAATGAAAACAACAAAAAGTCAAAAAGTTTAAGGTGGGTGAAGTGTGGAGTTCTGTTAGATTTCTCTTTCCTTGTTTGTTTTTTGTAAGCAGAGTTAGGATGTCATCTGTTTAAAATAATCAATTATAAAATTTTTTTTGCAAGCCTCATGGAACCTCAAATCAAAAAGCCTACAAGAGATGCACAAAAAATAAAAAGCAAGAAATTAAAACACACTGCCAGAGAAAACCCCTTCTATACAAAGGAAAAGAGGAAGGAAGGAAGGAAAGAAGGGAGGTCCACAAAACAACCAGAAATCAAAGAAACAAGTTCTTAACACTGAGGAAAGAAATTGGTGAGGACACAAAAAAATGGAAACACAGTCCATACTCGTGGATTGAAAGAATCAATGTTGCTAAAATATCCATACTACCTGAAGAAATCTGCAGATTTGGTGCAATCCCCATCAAACCACCCATGATATTCATCACAGAAATAGAAATAGAAAAATAATTCTAAAATTTATATAGAACTACAAAAGACCCAGAATAGCCATGCCATCCTGAGCAAAAAGAACAAAACTAGAGGAATCATATCACCTGACTTCAAATTATACTACAGAGCTGTGGTAATCAAAACATCATGGTACTGGCATAAAAACAGACACATAGACCAATGGAACAAAATAGAGAACCCAGAAATAAATCAACACATCTGCAGTGAGCTTATCTTTGACAAAGAGGCCAAGAACATACACTGGGGAAAGGACCATATCCTCCATCCTTAATCAATGGTGCTGGGAAAACTTGATATCCTCATGCAGAAGAATTTTATATTTTGTCCATATAAAAATCAAATCAAGTGGATAAAATACCCAAATCTAAGACCTAAAACAGTGAAACTGCTTAAAGAAAACAACTAAAGAGTGGGGAACCTGCTGGATCCTTGAGTGCACCTTTTTGGAGGGGGAAGGGGAGGTTTGGCCGGGGCTGGGTTTGAACTTGCCATCTTCAGCATATGGGGCTGGCACCCTACTCCTTTGAGACACAGGCACCGCCAAATTGCATCCTTTTGACTGAATCAAATTTTACAGAAAGAACAAAATCATGTAATAAAGGGATTTGTTCTGTGAAATTTAGATTCGGGTGAGGGGCTGCACTTGGGATCTAGAGGACCACTCGTGGCCCTGAGGCTGCAGGTCCCCTATCCCAACACAAAGAGCTAAAAGGATTCTGCACAGCAAAGGAAATAATCAACAAAGTGAAAAGACACCCCCACAGAATCGGGGAAAATATTTGAAAACTTCCCATTTGACAAGGAAGTAATAACTAGAATATATAAGGGGCTCCAATTCAATAGAAAAAAATCAAATAATCCAATTTAAAAATAGGCAAAGGATCTGACTAGCCATTTCACAAAAGAAGTCATACAAATGACCAACAGGTAAATGCAAAAATGCTCAACATCCTTAGTCACCAGAGAAATGCAAATCAAAACTACAATAAGGGACCATCTTACCCCAACTGGAGTGATTTTTATCAAAAATGCAGGTGACAACTGATGTTGGTGAGAATGTGGAGAAAGAGGAAACCTTGTCCTCTGTGGTGGGGACGTAAATTAGTACAACCACTATGGAGAAGAGTATGAAAATTTCTAATTAAACCAGAAATACAGCTCCTACATGATCTGCAATCCCATTATTAGGTATTTATTCCAAAGAAAGGAAATCGGTATATTGAAAAGATATCTGCTGTCCCATGCTTATTGTGGCATTATTCACAATAGCAAAGATTTGGAATCAACACAACTAAGTCTTAGTTAGGATTACTTAGGTGAAGAAATTGTGGTGTACATTCACATGCATATACACGATGGGATATTATATAGCCATAACAAGCAAGGAAATCCTATCATTTGCAACAAGGTGGATGGAACTGGAGAACATTATTTTAGGTGAAATAAGTCAAGCACAGAAAGACAAATCTCACATGTTCTTATTCCTATGTGGTAGCCAAATATTAAAACAACTGATCTCAAGGAGATAGACAGTAGAATGATGGTTACCAGAGGCTGGGAAGGGAAGTGGGCAGGGAAGGATAAAGTGTAGATAGTTAATGGGTACAATAGTACAGTTACAATGAACTATATTTGATAACATAACAAAGTGACTATAGTGAATAATAAGTTATGGTATATTTTAAAATTACTAAAAGAGTGGAATAGGAGTGCTCCTAACAAAAAGAAAAGTCCTTGAGGTGATGGATACCCCAATTACCCTCATTTGATTAAGACATATTGTATGCTTGTTTTATAATATTGCATGTACCCTATATTTATGTAGTTGTATATAAATATATAAAACTATTATGTATCCATAATAATTAAAAATTAAAATTTATTTTAAAAATTCAAAATAAATCTACTAAGCACAATTCATTGAGCTGAACATTTTGGGTATAAAGAGATATAAAACATGTTGTTTAGAAGTCAGATATTCTGAGCAATATTTGTGGTGTAAGACTATATGCAGACCAGGTATGGTGGTTCACACCTTTAATCCAAGCACTCTGGGAGGCTGAGGCAGGAGGATCGCTTGAATTCAGGAGTTCAAGACCATCCTGAGCCAGAGCGAGACCCCATCTCTAAAAATAGCCAGGCATTGTGGTAGGCACCCATAGTTCCAGCTACTTGGAGGCTGAGGCAAGAGGATCGCTTGAGCCCCACAGTCTGAGGTTGCTGTGAGCTATGATGCCACAGCACTGTACCCAGGGTGACTGAGTAAGACTCTGTCTTCAAAAGAAAATATACTATAAGACTATATCAGGATTTTGGTGGTCATGTGGCATATTATCTTGATCTCCCAGTAAATTCATCAGTAATTGATCTTTTCATGTTTTATTTTTGTTTTCATAATAACTGCTGTCAAAAATGTTTTGGGGCTAGGAATGGTGGCTTATGCCTATAACCCTAGCAGTTTGGAAGGCAAAGGTGGGAGGATTTCTTGGGGCCAGGATTTCAAGACCAGCCTAAGCAAGAGCAAGATCCCATCTCTACAAAAAATAGAAAAATTACCTGGGGCTGGTGGCATGCACCTCTAGTCCTAGCTACCCAGGAGGCTGAGGCAAGAGGCTCACTTAAGCCCAGGAGTTTGAAGTTGCAGTGAACTATATTGGCACTACTGCACTGTAACACAGGCAACAGAGTGAGAGTCTCTTTCAAAAAATAAAAAAAAATGGTTTTCAGATCTTATATCTTATTATTGTAGAATTGCCCTTTCACAACTGAAAATACTAATATCTTTCCTGTCATTTCATAGCCAAGCATTCAAACTGGTGAGATCCTTTAGCACTTTTCTTCTTTAACTGGCAGCTTTTTAAATTGTAAGTTTCTAACTTATAAATTTTTTAATTTGATAAATGTGGCTTCCACATTTATGTTCAAGTCACTGATAAAAAATTTTACGGGAAAAGTGCAAGAACAAAGAATGACAAACCTGGAGAGATGTGTCTCGCAGTTGCCCTCCATTAATTTACTCCTTTTACGTATAATTATCTAACTACCTGAAAAGTCATCTATTTGTAACATCAGCCATCCCACAGGCCTCTATTCTATGTTGCTCATGGGAAATTGGTCAAATAGGCTTTATCTGGATAGAATACAATAACGAAGTTTTCCAAGGGTTCATTTGTTCATGTCTAAGGGTTTCATTACTTCTATGAAAAGAAGAAAAAGAAGAACAGTGCAGATGTCTATCTGATAAGAATGCAAAAGGAGGAACCAGGCACAAGACAACAGCAGAAACTGTCTGAAAAAAAAAACCACAGGGCTCCGATAGTGGAGCACACCACCAACTTATATGCAAGAGGTCATGAGAATAAAGAGATCTCCATGTTTCTAAGAAATATGCCTCTTCACTCCCCTCGAATATTATGGAGTAATTTAGGATATGTGAAATATTAATATATTACAGGATATGGTAGATACTCTGCAAGGGTTACAGAGACAGAGGACATCTGCTTGGGTCTTGACTTTCACTTGTGATCTGATCATTCTTTCTGTGGACAGTTGGAGACAGCTCCTTACTGGTGATCAGTGTTCCTTTTCATTTGATTGTTTGTTATTTTTTCTTCTATCATGTGGATATTGGCCCAATGGTGATGCATGGCAAGGAGAGGTGATTCCCAGACCAAATAAGTGTACACTCTGTCTGCTATTTTATTGGGATTCACACAATTAAGCAAATCTATGATAAAAAGAAAATTAAAGTTTACTTTGCCTGAAATACTCATAAGAAAAGTATGCTGGTCAACGTGTCAATATGTTGGTTAGGATTTTGCATCCTCATCTATAAGTGAAACATGTTTGTAATTTCCTCTTTATAACAATATATTTTTTCCAATTTCAATATCAGGTATATCCAGATCAAGTAGAATGATATTGAAATATTTCTTTTTTTATTATTTATAAGATTTCTGGAATTGCTTGTTTTGTAAAATCATTGTCGTCTATGAGTTTATGACGGTTTGAACTTTATTATTTAATTTAATTCATTGCTTAATTACTGTTTTACTATGAATGATTATACTGTGGTCAAGATTTTTATTACTATAAAAATATGTAAATGCATCAAAGTACTTGACTTTAAAATATTTTGTTTTCTTTTGGAAATTAGTTCTTAAGGTAGTTAAAAGAGAAAATGTGTGATATTTGATAAAATTTATTTTATAAAAAACAATTTCTGAAATGCTACTTAATAAATGTTAATGTATTAAAAACTATGACTATTGTCTTAATTAGATGGCTTATAATTTTAATTATAAAGATATAATCCACCAAGGCTTATGCATTTCAATAGTTGTCAATTTATATTTCAGGGTTGTACAACCTTTTTTTTTTTTTTATCTGCCCCACATTAGAAGAAGTAAGAGTTGTTTTGGCTTACTCATTAAATACGCAAACACTAATAAAAGCTAATTAGCAAAGAACAGGTCCGTGCATACTCTTCATGATATTCAGCACTATGGATATGCAAAAAATACCTCTATGAAATCAGCATGTGTTCCTTATCCCATAGATTGGATACCCCTGTTAGATTTCATATTCTAGGTCAAAAATGTTAAAAAATATATATATATAACTGGTGTGATAAGAAGCAGAGAAAATGGAATTATTAAATACTCAAAATCACAAAAGGCAGAAAAGGAGTATAAAATAAAAATAAGGAGAAAGATTTATGTGAGGTGAAGAGAAACCATAGTATGAAAATGAAAATAAGAATTAGAAAAAGTCAACAAATCAAAACAGTAATATATATGGTAGATAATAATCCAAGTATATCAATAATCACTTTGAACATCAATGATCTAAAATCTAAACACACAAATTAAAAGACACAGATGGTTAGTATGGATCAAAAGAAAGACTTAATTATGTATTTTCTATAAGAAACTCATTTTAATTATAAACACATAGAAATTTAAGATAAATGGTCAAAGAAAAATATACCATGTCAACAACAATCTAATTAAAGTAGGAGCAGCTTCATTAATTTCATACAAGTCAATTCTTAAGTAGGGAAAGTTATCATGAATAAATAAGAACGTTAGTAATTGATAAGCAGATCAATTCTCCAAGAAGAGGTGACAATTATTAATGTGTATGCACCCAAACAACAGAGCATGCAACTGTGTGATACAAAACTAATTGAAACGTAAGGAAAAATACATTAATCGACTATTGTAGTTGAATATTTTAAAATTCTTCTTTCAGAAATGGACGGATTGAGTCATAAGACATAAATCCATAAGAGCATAGCTGAACTCAATACTGCCACCTGTCAACTAGTCTAACTCTTTTAAAGTTAAAACATAGCCAAAAAATTATATTTAGAGATACCACATAAACATATAAAGTACAACTTTAAAAGAGAGAGGGAATGATTAATATAGAGCTCAGGAGGGTGCCCACCTATGGATGAAGAAAGACCATCAGGTGAGGCACACAAAAGTCTTCAGAAATACTGGAATTTCTATTTGTGAAAAACTGGGCATATATATGCCATGTGTGTTTTCTTATTACTCCTTAAAATCGATAAATATGCATATATCTCTTTTGAATTTAGGATATACATTTTTTTAAATTTTGATACGTAATAGACTTACATAAGAAAAGTCAGTACATTCATGTAACTTATAAAAATAAAATCAATGTAATTGGGATATCCATCACCTTACAAAATTAGTACTTTCATTATGCTGGAAATATTTGAATTATTCTCTTCTATTTGGAGATATACAACAAATCATTGTATAATTTATATACAACAAATTATCATATAATTATAATATAATTTGTAGATATACAGCAAATTATTGTATATAATGTATAAAGAACAATGATATACACAGCAGCAGAATACACATTCTTCTCAAGCTCATATGCAGCATTCACAGATATAACCACATTCTGGCCTATAAAACACATCTCACCAAATTTAAAAGAATAGAAATCATATGATGTCTGCTTTTAGAAATCAACAAGAGAAAAATAAATGGAAAATCCCCTAATATTACAGATTAAACAGCACACTTGTAAGTAACAAACGAGTCAAAGAATAAATCTCAAGGGACATTAAAAAAAATTTGAACTATGAAACTGAAAGCAAGACATCAAAATTTGTAAAATGCAGCAAAATCAGTCTTTAGAGGGAAATGTATAGCATTGAATGCATACATTAGAAATGCATTTTAAAATCAATAATCTAAGTGTTCACTTTGTGTAACTAGAAAAAGAAGAACGTATCAAATCTAAAGCAAGCAAAAGAAAAAAAATAATCATTAGGGCAGAAATCAGTGAAACTGAAAACAGGAAATCAAAAGAGAAAATTACTAATACCGAAAGATTTTAAAATTGATAAGCCTCTAGTTAGGCTAACAAAGAAGAAAGAAACACAGATTGCTAATATAAGAGAAGGATGGAGCAGAATAGAGAGCCCAGAAATAGATTCCTACAAATATAGTTAGCTAATCTTTCGCAAAGGAACAAAGGCAAGGCTATAGAGCAAAGTTACACTTTTTAACAAATGGTGGGAACGAATGAATATCCACATACATAAAAAGAACCTAGACACAGACTTTTACATTATACCTTTTTCAAAAACTAAGTTCAAAATGGATTATAGATTTAGATTTGTACAATGCAAAGATATTAAAAATGTGCAATGCAAAGTTTAAAAAATGTATAATGCAAAGATATATATAGCTGGGTGTTGTGGTGGTCACGTAGTCCCAGCTATTCAGGAGGCTGAGTCAGGAGGATTATTTGAGCTCAGAAGTTTTAGGCTGACTAAATGGCACTCTAGCTTGGGGCAACAGAGAGACTCTGTCTCAAAAAAGATCCCCAATCGGGCGGTGCCTGTGGCTCATCGAGTAGGGTGCTGGCCCCATATACAGAAGTTTGCGGGTTCAAACCCAGGCTTGACTGAACTGCAAAACAGAAAAATAGCCAGGCATTGTGGCAGGCGCCTGTAGTTTCAGCTCTCGGGAGCCTGAGGCAAGAGAATCACCTAAGCCCCGGAGTTGGAGGTTGCTGTGAACTGTGTGATGCCACTGCACTCTACCGAGGGCGATAAAGTGAGACTCTGTCTCTACAAAAAAAAAAAAAAAAAAAAAAAAATCCAAATCAAAAACAAACAGCAAACAAACAAATAAATCTCCTAGATGATATGATGCTAGAAAATCTACAGGTCCTTGAATATTGCAGTGCATCTTTAAATACACCACTGAAAGAACAGTCCATGAAAGAAATAATTCATAAACTGAACTTGCTATGCAAAAGACAACATTAAGAGAATGAAAAGATAAGGCACAGACTGAGAAAAAATATTTGCAAAAAACACATCTGATAAAGGACTTTTATCTGAAATACAAAGAACTCTTAAATTGACAAGAAAATGAATAATGCAATTAAAAATGGGCCAAAGACCTTAACAGACACCTTGCCAAAGAAAATAAATGCAGGTGGAAAATCAGCCTATGAAAATATGTTCCACCTAATTTCACATCAGGACATGTAAATTAAAACAACAGTGAGATACCACTATGACCACTACACACCTAGTAGAATAGCTAAAATCTCGAACATTGACAATGCAAAGTCCTGGAGAGCACGTGGAGCAATAGGACCTCTTATTTGTTGTGAGTAGGAAGCAAAATGGTACAGTCGCTTTGGAAAACAGTTGATGGTTTCCTACAAATGTAAATACAGTGGTACCATTTGATCCATCCATCCTGTCCCATTAGAAGTAACAAATTATGTCCACACCACTGTCTGCATATAAGGTTTATACTAGCTTTATTAATAATTTCCAAAGCTTAAAAGCTACCCAAACCTTCTTCAATAGGTTAATAAGTAAATATTCTATGGTAGATCGAGATAATGGAATATTGTTCAGTGCTAAAAAAAATAGAGCTATCAAACCATAAAAAATATGCAGAAACCTTAAATGTTTGTTAGTAAGTGAAATTAACCAACCTGAAAGGCTAGGCACTCTACTGTCCCAACTATACAGGATTTTGGAAAAGGCAGAACTGTGGAAACAAAAACATCAGTGTTTGTAAGGGGTTGGGAGTCGGGGAAGGGTTGAGGAAGTAGAACATGGAGACATTTTAAGCGCAGTGAAATTATTCTGTAGAATAATGATTTCACGCCATTGTACATTTGTCCAAACTCATAGATGTATACGAATGAGTGAATTCCAAAGTGATCTACGGACTTCAGGTGACTATGGTCTGTAATGCGGGTTCTTCAGCTGTAATAAACGCACCACTGCTATGCATGCGCTGGGCAGGGAGTAGATGAACAATCTCTGTATCATCATCTAAATGTTGCTGTGAATCTCAAAGTACTCAAAATCTTTTTTAATTTTTTTGATTAAAATTAATTTTAATTACAGTAAATTATACATAACATAAAATTTGCTACTTAACTTTTTCGATGGGTCATTCAGTGGCATTAAATGCGTTCAGATTATTGTGAACAATCATTACCACCCATCTACAGACTTTTCATCTTGCAAAACTGAAATTGTGTACCTGTTAAACAGTAACTCCCATGTTTGATTTTTTTTTTATAGTTAGTATTCATTTTCCTATATCCTTTGAAAAAGAATGTTGAAGTAAACATGGAGGAGTTGAAAGATACTCAGAGTATCTGAGCAGATTCATCACCATTGATTAGCAAATCTTTATTTTTCCTTTTGCATTAACCTTATGTATACTAAGAAAAAAGGTGATAGGGAATGTGAAAATCCAACCCAACCAGCAAGCAATGCTGCTGTTAGCTAAGTGGGAAATGTGACCTGTGGTATACAGACATGCTATTTCTCAGCATTTTCTTTTTTTAATTTATTTGAAAAAGTTTTAATTACCTTTCTTTTTATTATAACCTTTAAAAAAATTATTGTTTCAGGTTCATTGAGGGTACAAAGTATTAAGTTATACTGTTTGCATTTGCTAGGTAAAGTCCCCCTTATAATTGTGTCCTGCTCCCCAAGAGGTGCTATACATGGTAACCCCCGTCCCCTCCCTTCTCCCTTATCCCTGCTCCCTCGTTCCCCAGCCCACCACATTTACTTGATTTGAGTTTCAAATATATAATATTTACATAATATTTATATAATATTATATTGTCTACTGGCTTCATGTTAGAATTGAGTGCATTGGATTCTTGTGTTTCCATTCCTGTGATACTTTGCTAAGAAGAATGTGTTCCAACTCTATCCGGGTCAACACAAAAGATGTAAATCTTAAAAAATAATAATAATAAGTTCACACTCTTCTTAGCCAGGAACCTTCTTCAGTCTGTGAAGCAAGGGTTGAGTAAGTGAAGTGTGGAGAATTTCTAGGGCAGTGAATCCAGTTGGTAAGGGAGCCAGGGAAATGGAGAGGATAACCAGCAAGTGGGTCTGAGTGTAAATAAGCAAATACTTTCTCTGTCGCCGCCTCCAGTCTCCCTCTCATCACTCTCTGTACTTTTGTATTCATCTCTGTACCTTTCCTTATTCCATGTGTCTCACCTGGAATACCTGATTTTCTACCTTAATTCATGAAAATTGTATTTATTTTTAGGAGTGTCTTTAAATTTCTATTTTTCATGAGTTCATTTCAAACTATTTCTAGTCATACAATGCCCAGTATATTACAGCCTTTCCTCTCCCTTTCTAGTTCAACTCAATCCTTCACCCTCTTTTCAATTAACATACTCTGTTTGAGCAGTTATCATCTGTGTGTACAATGGCTCCTGTCTTCAAATTCAACCTGCAGTTCCAGTCTGGATTCCTACTCGACATGTATTTCTTCTCACTGTTGTGGTAACTCGAGTGTCCCACAGAGAATCCACCAAAATTCAGCAAAGATACAAGAAATATTTTAGGTATTTAGTAATTAAAAACAGTGGAAGAAAGAGAATAGGAAAAAAAAAAAAAACTGGAAACTACCTCAGGGCGGAAGACACTCGGTAAAGAGGTTTATCAAGAATCCAAAAGTCAGGTTTGGGGCGGGGGGCTTAGACCACAGTGAGATAGCCCTGAAACCACGGAGATGTAGCCACTGCCAGAAAATGAACATCCACATGCAGGCCAAGCAAGACAGAAAGAAACACCTTCTTTTTTCTGTCCATCCTTGCGGTATAGTTTGCCTAAATCTACTTGGTAAGGGAGCCAAGGGAACGTAGAGGATTAGCAGCAAGTGGATCTGAATGTAAATAAACAAGTACTAGAATTCACAAATATCAGAACTGCATGCAACATAATTGTTATTAAACTCAACTAATGGAACTGACATTTACGTAGGTCATCTTGATCACCTTTTAGTTCAGCAGTAGCTCATCAATGCTTTACCATTTCAACTCTTCAATATCTCTAGAATTGCTATTTCCTCCTCATGCCCACTGCCATGGCCTTTGTTTCTACCCTTAATATATCTTTAGTCCACAAGCAATGCATCATCATTAGTATCTTTGCCTCCAATCTTTCATTACGTACCAGCAGAATTCTATCTGGAATATGAATGCAACCTTGACATTTCCTACTTATATGTTTAGAAGAGTTACCCACCAAAAGAGTTAAATCTTAATACCTCAGCTTGACTGCTGGCTCCATTTTTTTTGCCATCATCATCTATTGTCCTTTCATCCATAGCCTCTGCTCAGTCCTATTAAATGGCTTTGTAACTACTGGTTGGTGGACGTTTCTCTATCTTTTCATAAAGTTCTCCACTTTAAAGTTGTCCATTTTCTATACTGGGCCCACACTCGAAAGGTGGGTGGTGAGTGATTAAGCCCCATTTCTTGCAGGGCATGGTATCTACAGATATTCTCTGACATTATTTAAGAAAATTTGCCTCCCATTTATTTGTCTCTATATTATTTATTTATTCAATCATTAAATCAATATGAACTGCTCTCAAAGATAACATATATTGTTTCCTCTCTCTGGATAATACCAACTGCTTCTATAGGATTCTGCTCAAATATTACATTTTCTCTGAAACCTTTGCCTAATACCCAGACTTATTATTTCTTACTACTATACATAAACATAATTCTATTTGTATTTTACATACATTTTAAATATTTCTGTGTGAGTGTGTGTATATATGTGTGTGTATGTAAGTATGTGTATATATTATATACATGTGGGCATCTCCATTTCCAATCATACTGTGTAATTCTCAAGGGTAAATATTATGTTTTATTTGCCTTCACATCACTAGAGTGTGGTGATATGATAGGTAGGCCTATTGTAGAGCTTACAAAAGTTTTTATTGATTAAAAGATAGTTTATTTCTAGCACCCTTTTTAGCCATTAAAATAATTCTACTCTGATTGTATGAGTTTGTGTGTGCCTGTGTGTTTTTTTTTTTTGTTAAATATTTGATATACAGACTCTGTCAATTAAATTATTTGAGAAGAAGTGGGAAAAACTACGGAAGTGTACCTATAAAAACTATTGTGTAAAATTAAATGATTGCAATTATAAAATAACTTCTGGACACAAATTAAATTGGTTGAAAATATTAAATAATTTTAACATTGCAGAGCCAATGGTCTACTCTTAATTATTTTTTAAATTTAATATACATTGTCCAACATCCCTTCCCACCACACAAAAAACAAGTAAGTTGGTGAGGAGATGGCTATGTTAATCACCCTGATAGAATCTCTCTGTCATTTACACACAGCATAGATCAAAACATCACAGTTTATGCCATAAATATACACAGTTACTGTCAATTGAAAATAAAGAAAAAACTTCAAAACTGCATTTTAACTCACAACATCATTATGATCCAACTATAAATATTAAATATGTAACATATGCCCATGCCTCTTGCATTGGAAGTGATTTCATTTTTCTCATATATTAAAGTTACATAATTTAGAATTAATATAAAATTTAAATTATCTAAATAATGTGTTTTGGAAATTCCAGTTTTATACTTAATTCTAAACTATATAATTTTAACATAAATATTAGTTTATTTTTAACCATAATTTTAAAATATGACCAATTGTTTTGAAATTTAAATTACAGAAAATATTTATAAAATATGAGAGATGCAAATGATTACTACCTAGCATAAAATATTGCATATATTAAGGCAATTAGTAAGGAAAATTCAAAAATGGCAGAAAAATGAACAAAATGGTCTGAAGGGGCAATATACACACATACACACACACAAAATGCAAATGCCTAATAAATATAAAATGTTTCACAACTGAAGCTCAAGAAGGTGTAATTTAAATGCTTTGGCATTTCTGAACCATCACATGAAAATACATTAAAAATAATGTGATTAGAAATAACAACAAGCATTTAATTTGGACTCTCCACATGACCAAGTCTGCATTTCCTGTCTCTTTATGCAAATAGGTTTATTGTGACCTCTAACTGTATCTAATGTAAAATGATTTCTGTTGAAAATCATTTTAAATAACCATTTCCAATGAAAAACATAGAAAAAAATTAAAATTAAGTATAAAGTATTTTGTGGCCCATGTAATACATTTAACCTAATAGAGTAAAAATGGTTAAGATAAAACACAAGTAAGTTGAATCAGGAGATAAAGCTGCATTGTATGTATATGTTAAAAAAAAAGAATGATTTATACACAGAAGCAATAGGAATTCTTGTCTTTTCTTTTGTGTCTTTTCTCATTGAAAAGATGCTTATAAACATAAAACGCTGAATCTACATGCACATAGTATAAGGAAGGCAGCAGAATTTAGTGGTTACAGTAGGCTGAGACTTGAAGTTTCTCTATTGGACTACACGAGTTGAATTTGGGGTCCATCACTTACTAACTGTGTGATTTGGGGCAAATAATCTAAACTCTTCATCTCAGGTTTTTAAAACTGTAATATGGAAGTGATGTTATTCACCGAGAAAGTTGTTACAACCCCTTTAAATATAAAGGATTTAAAATGTATCAGGGATATAAAGAGCACTTAATTAATTGTTAGCTATTAATCTAAGGTGCAGCATGGTGATTATAGTTAATAGCACCCTACTGTTCACTCTTCACTTGAAATTGGTTAAGGTCAATGATAAATGTCTTCACCACTTACACACACACACACACACACACACACACACACGTGAAATGATAATTATGTGTCCTGGTGAATGTGATTTAATTTGAATTTGGTAATCATTGTACTGTGTATACATATACCCAATCATGACATTGGTACACTTTGAATGAGTATAATTTTTGTTTGTCACTTATACCTCAATAAAGCTGGAGAAGAAGAGGAAAAATGAAGAGTCCTAAGTGTATTAATCATTAGCGAAGTGAAATTAAAATCACATCACTATTTCACATCTATCATATTGACTAAATATAGGAAGTCAGATGTTAACCAAGTACTGGTGTTAATGTGGATTGGGTGAGAATTGCTGGTGAGAATGTAAATAGGTAACAGCTTAGAAAATGGTTAAGCATCCCCTCGCAAATGCAGGAATGTTTATAGCTTCTGCATTTCCATAAGAGCAAAAGCTGCAAGAAACTTAAAGTCCTTCAACAATGGAAAAGGATAATGGTGACATATTCAGACAAAGGAATAGAGCACAGTGGTGAAAATGAAGGAATCTTAAATTATAGGCCTCAACATGGACGAATCTCAGAAGTATAATACTGATGAAATGAAGCAGGCATGGAAGAATAAATGCAATATTATTCCATCAATATAAGGTTCAAAAACAGGCGAAACTAAACAGTTTTTCGATAGTTTATTGTTTTTGTATGCATCATGGGTAGTAAAACTATAAAAACACAATTAAGGACAGTTTGAACAGGAAGTGATTATAGGGTGAGGTGAACAGGCTGAGGTGCTGGTAACGCTCTATTTCATGAACTTGATGGTGACTACTAAGGAGTATATTTTATTTTTTTCTGTTAACTTTTCAAATATATTTTATACATTTCCTGTGGGTACAATATATTTCACAATTAAAATATTTTATATAGTGAAAAAAATCATATTTATATTATATTTGAAACTTTTTACCCATGTCAGAAATTCCTTAAATGTGGATTATGTCAAAAGTCAAACCTTAATATATGTTTTTATATTTAAAAAATCCATTTAGTACCTATATTTCTTTTTCAACATATAACTGAGCAGAAATAGCTTTGTATGTCTTATCGGATGCCTCAGGGTCACAGAAATATAAATTGTAAATGATACAAATAGCAAAAATACATTTTTAGGATATATATGCTAAATATGATCAGAAAATTCCAGTGTTCTAAAATTTATTACACACATATTCGTGCTACCTGAAAATAAAGAAAAGTGATTGTGAAAATCATTCAAGTTTTGAATTTGAAGTTTGAACGCCCTCTACACTGACATCTACCATCATTGCTACGAAAACAATTCTTAAAAATAGCTAATTTCCAGGGATATAATGTGGCATGCACTGTTTATGAAGGAATTAATTTGTATCTTCTTTAAATTCCTGGAAAAACATATTCTATTAATATTTAGAGTTCTATAACCTTTAGAATGTGTCATTAAGTCCATGAGCTTTCTCTTCTAGATGTACATAGTCACACTATTTTGCACCTAATATTGAGTTGTTCAAAGAGCCCCTCACCCCTGAAACTGTACATAAACAACAATGTCATAGGGAAAAGACTCGAGAAAGAAGGGGATTGTTTCATGCAAACTTTTCAACACAACGTATAATTATGCCCTTGGAAACTACAACATTGACAAGTAACTGACAGTAAAAGGATCTAATTACAATTTTTTCTAGATTAATGTTCTACTATTGAAATACTTATCTCTTAGGATTTACCCATTTTACAATGTGACAAAGAGAGAATGAACATTTGTCTTTGGAAACTTCCACCAAAATACCATCTTAAAAATCATTTTTTGTATTCCTTACCTACATGACTTTTTTGTCTGACACTTACAAAATAATTTCCTGGTGTCACTTTATTAGTCATCTTGTGATATACACAAAACAAAACAAAACAAACTTTGGGAGACATATGGACATACGTGACCCTTCATCCAGGTTCAAATTGGGTCCGAGAAACATTTATGTTATGTGACAGGCAAGTAATTATCAAGAACAAATGAAATTTCTTCTTACAAGAAAATGTTTACTTCTTTATAGGTTAGAAATCTAAAACTCTTTCAAGAACGTGCTCTCTGCTCTGAAATGTCAGAAATTCTAAAATTATAAAAATCATAGATTACATTTTAAGTGTACACTTAGGGTTCTCTTTATGTTTACTAATTTACTATACTAGAAATTACAAAGGCTAGAGATGAAGAGAGGCATGAGGTGAAGTATGGGAAAGGGGTGCAGAGCCTCCAGCCCCCCCGGGGCCACCTTCCAGGAACCTCCCCTTGTCCAGCTCTTGGGAGCTCTCTGAACCCTGTGGTGCTGGGGGTTTACAGAGGCTTCATTACACAGGCATGATAGACCACCACATAGAAATGGACAAGGCGCGCATGACCTCAACTGGCAAGGCCAGTCTGTACAGTCTTCCTGGCTTCTCCGTGGAACATTTCTTTCTCCAGGTGTGTGGCAGAATCCTCTCTGGAATGAGGGTCTTCTGACATGCAATCTGTCTCAGGTAGATGAAGGGAGAACAGGAGAAGTTCAGAGAGAGTTTCTATCTCCTGAGGCCTAAAGCAGTCCCACATTATAACAAGGACTATGGGAATTAAGAAACTCCACGGGAACGATGGATGAAAACATGTATCTATATCGTCTATATCTATTTATCTACACACACATGTACATTTCAACAGGACAGATCATGCCCTGGTTTTTGAACACGTATCCCTTATATCAAAATAAACAAACACAAAAGATACTGCCACGTTAATGGTATCGCATTGGTCATGAATTGATCTGGCCATCTTCTTGTATTAACGTCAGTCAGGGTGAGGTTGCTCAGATTTTCGGGCTTCTATTTAAGCTTGTCAGGTTCCAAAATTGGCAACTGTCCCAGCAAATATATAACTTCATTTTTCCAGCCATCTGTTATAAATGAGCTAAGGGACAACCTCATCTCTTGTTCTGAGACTCTTCTGAGTTATGAAAGTAAAACAGGCAGGGCCCGGTTACAGATGACCCAACTTACAGCACTTATCAACAGGCTCCCAAGCCTTCCCATAAGGATAATTTGTAAGGAAATCATTAACTTAGTGCTTCGGGAACTAGTTTCTTCCGTGCCTGTAGACAAACCCTCCAGGTGAAAGTGGTTGGTGGGGACAGCATCTTCTGGCTGGTACTTGTCCCATTGTTTATGCCTTTACCTGCACACAGCATTACCCTCATCAGAACTTTCAAATTTGAAATTGGGACTTTGTGTTCACTTTAGGATTATGCCTACAAAGCGAAAGTCCACTGCAAGCCCAGCAGCACCGCCTTTAATCCAAGTGGCAGCCTTCCAAGCAGGTTGGTGTCCACTCCTGCAGCAGCTCCTTGGGGGTCTATAAGGCAGAGTGGACTCCAGCAGCTCCTCACAGAGTTCCAGAGTCAGTAATTTACGCATTTATTCTCATGCATATTACAAAGGATACAAAGGAAGAGGTGCATAGGGTGAAGTAAGTGTGAAAGGGCATGAGCTCCCATGCCCCCCGTGGCTCACCACCCCTTAGAAAGCCCCTCACTTCAGCTATTGGGAGCTCCCAGGATTAGTATTATTTTTCAGCCAAATAAAGGATTTAACAAGGGACATATTAGGGACACCAAAATTAGAATGTATCATTTAAGTATGAAAATGCAGAGGTACTTTTTCCACTACTTCGATGTTACTAAAGCTGCTTTCTTGTCATCTTGTTTGTGACAGTGAAAAATAAGTCAATGGGAATTCCAATTCATTCTTATTTCTGGGTAAAATTTCCTGGTCATATTGCCTAAATTTTTGTTTCTAGGCTTTTGGCGCAACTTTGGCAACCTGCTGTGTCCAGCCTACTATGTCCCTAGTGTAGGTATGTTAGATGAGACATTATGACATGGAGGGTCATTCACTCTACTACAATGATGGATGGTGAGAGGTGCAGTTGTCCAGCCGGTGTCCCTAGTGTAGGTACCTTAGATGAGACATTATGACATGGAGGGTCGTTCACTCTACTACAATGATGGGTGGTAAGAGGTGCAGTTGTCCAGCCGGTGTCCCTAGTGTAGGTACATTAGATGAGACATTATGACATGGTGGGTCATTCACTCTACTACAATGATGGTAAGAGATGCAGTTGTCCAGCAGTGTCCCTAGTGTAGGTACCTTAGATGAGACGTTATGACATGGAGGGTCGTTCACTCTACTACAATGATGGGTGGTATGAGGTGCAGTTGTCCAGCCGGTGTCCCTAGTGTAGGTGCATTAGATGAGACGTTATAACATGGTGGGTCATTCCCTCTACTACAATGATGGTAAGAGGTGCAGTTGTCCAGCGGTGTCCCTAGTGTAGGTACGTTAGATGAGACATTATGACATGGAGGGTCGTTCACTCTACTACAATGATGGGTGGTATGAAGTGCAGTTGTCTAGCCAGTGTCCCTAGTGTGGGTACATTAGATGAGATGTTATGACATGGTGGGTCATTCACTCTATTACAATGATGGTAAGAGGTGCAGTTGTCCAGTCGGTGTCCCTATTATAGGTATGTTAGATGAGACATTATGACATGGAGGGTCATTCACTCTACTACAATGATGGTAAGAGGTGCAGTTGTCCAGTGGTGTCCCTAGTGTAGGTATTTTAGATGTGACATTATAACATGGATGGGTCATTCACTCTATAACAATGATGGTAAGAGGTGCAGTTGTCCAGCGGTGTCCCTAGTGTAGGTATTTTAGATGCGACATTATAACATGGATGGGTCATTCACTCTACTACAATGATGGTAAGATGTGCAGTTATGCATTTCAGTCACTTTACATTTAGTCACGAAAGGAGGGGAAAAGGAAAATTGGGGGGAATATAGCAATTAGACTCAATGGTTTGGTTAGAATGGAAAAGGAAATTTATAAATTCTAACAACAAAAATGAAATAAAACCCTGGAAGTGTGTGCATTTCCTACTATTCTCAGCTTTTTCTTTAATACCATTGCTTCTATTTCTACTATAAGCCACTACTTACCTCTCTCTTCACCCCTGCACATTCTGGAGAGAGAAAGCAGTGCTGTCCTGTTCTTTTGCTCTTGTTTCACCTTTTGAAGCCAAGCTTTGTGGAGTTTTTTCCAACTCACATTTTAATCTGTTTCTGACTCTGAACAAAGATCTCTAATGCAGTAATAACAACACAGTGTGGCTGTTTTCACAATTGATGGGAAATCTTATTTCTGAGACTAACAAGGAACCTCAGACTCTGCCTCTGCCTCCTGTTTTACTTTTCTTTTTATATTTCTTTTTTTGATAGTCTGATCTCTTACCCAGGCACCCCCCTCTTTTTGGCCAGACTTTAGTTCCTGTTCCTGACATCCTTCTGCAACCCACACTCAGCCTGGATAATTTCTTGATTATTGATCATGACATTTTTGCTGCCTGCAGTGCCTTCTCTCATTCTCCTTCTCTCCTTCTTTCCTGGTGAACACAGAATTCAAGGTCAAACTTTTATTACACTTCCTCTGTGTAGCTCCCCCTAATCTCCCTAGTCATCATCACACTTCCACCTCTGTGCTTCCGAAGCATCCTGTTATTCATCAATCTGCTTCACAGCAAGATAAATGTATTTAAGTCACTGTTTCTTAATAGACTGAGATCACCAAGATCTGCTTAATTATGTTTATTTTCCCCAGAACCTATGACAGTGACATGTGCTTGTCACTCAATGAATGTTTGGTTTTGAATATCTATACCCCATCTGTGCTGGCTAGAACTTATCAACTGCCTTGATGATTTACTTGATTGGCTTTGTCTCTATCTTTGGCCAATTCACTAAGGTTCTTACTTATATCTCCTGGCTTTCTGATTTAGTGGTTCTTTCTCTTTCCCTTTACTCCTTGATCTGTTGCCATTTGATACTGTGACAACTTAATATCCCTCAGGGTGTTGTGCCACCTAATGATAATCCACATTCTGCAGGCCAAGTAATTACTGTACACCCCTCTGAAGCTGCCACTCCACTTACAAATCTTGTCTGTGCTCCACAGGGCTAGATTTTAATCTAATGCTAAGTTTATTGTCCCCTTCATACATATCTTCCACTGTTTTTGCAAACACTTATACCTTTTTAAGTATTTTCTATTTTTATTTTTCTCAGAATACATTCATATACTAACGTGAATGTGAGAAAAGTATAATCGTGTTTGTTCTTCGATGTCTATTACTGTTGGTATTCAAAGTCCTTCTAACTAGTCTTTATTTGAACTTCTGCTGTGGACAATCTGATTTTGTGGCAAGTAGACCCAACATTGTAAACGCTTCATTGAAATGCTATTTCCCTGACTACTTCTAGTGATATAGCATCTTATGGAGACAACTGAAAACAAAAGACTAGCCCTAAAAGTGGATTATGAATACGTTTTTAGAGTATTGTGGGCCAATATTAGAAAACAATTTTACATTTACATGCCCATTTCTTACCACAGGACTGAATATTCCATTTGCATTACCAGAAAAAGTGCTATTACATGTGACTAGTATCTTTTGAGTATTAACTCTAAATAATCACCAGTCCAGTAAACAATTACCTTATGGCCAAAGAGTCATTCACATTAGACATTTATGTTTTCTAGAAAGATGAATGAAAGATCTCACTGTTCCCTAATAGACTGAGATCATTGAGATCTGACATACTGCTTACTTGCGGCTCCTAATTGAGATACTTAGGACTGCAGGTAGTATTAAAATAAAGTAATAACAAAATATAAAATAAAAATTGTTACTTTTAAAGGAAATAAAATTTAAAATCTAAATAACAGAGATCCCACAGTAACTGAATAATGCTTAAAAGAAAGATGTTAGAGAGGAACTCCTCCTATATATGCAAAAAAAGTAAAGAAAAATATCACAATAGAAACATGGAAAAAGGATAGCAACAGGTAATACATTAAACGTGATATCTGAGTGTCCAAATGATGCATGAAAAGGTACTCAATGTCCTAGAAATGGAGATATGCAAATTAAAACACAAAGGGACATCTCATAATCGTTGTATTAATTATCTATACTCTTTAAGGAAATTAGTATAAATTTTACAGCTTCAAACACCTTTTTTTTTTATCTCATAGTTTCTGCAGATCAGGCTTCTGGGCATAGTTGAAATCTCTGCTTAACGTCTCACAATGCTGAAATCACAGGGACTCCAAGGCTGTGCTCTCATCTGTAGGTTTGAATAGAGAGGGAGCCACTTTCCAGCTTCCTGGGGCTGTCAGACAATGTTTTTCCATGAGGCTGTAGAATTTATGGCACATTGCCTCTTCCTAGCCAGTGACAGAGAGGGAGAGACCCCAGTCCCTTAGTTCTTGACTTCTAGACCATCTTTTAAAAGACTCACTTGATTAGATTGAACCTACCTAAGATAATCTTCTTTTTGATGAACTTAAAGTCAACTGATTAGGAATTTTTTTTTTGATAGCCATCTGATAAGTGTTTCATCTATGACATATAATGTAATCTAATTAAGGGAGTGACATCCTAGCCTCATTCTGCTATTCTTTGGGTTAGGAACAAGTCATAGGTTCTTTGTACACTCAAGCAGAGGGGATTACATGGAGTGCCTCATGGGATTTAACATCACAGTGTATTCACCACACTCATTTTTTAGGCAATAACTTAAGACACTGACTAAAATGCAACCACTTGGAAGAAAAACGTGGCAGCCAGAGGTAAAGCAGACCCGAGGACCCAACATTACCCTGCATAGATGTGTGTCCAAGAGACATCTCTGGGAATGTTTATTGCATTACTTATATCAGTAATAAAAAATTAGAGATACAACCTAAATTTCCATTAATATAGGAGTAGATGAATAAGTCTAGTATAATCACATAATAAATACTTGTAGTCTGCAATAATGACAATCTGTGAACTAGTGCCACATATGCTAAGACAGACACATCTAAATATAAGTGGAAAATATAAGACCAGAAAAAGATAGCATGATGCAAATTATATAAAGTTTGAAAACAAATAAAATGATACTTTATGGTGTTCATAGTATATACACTATAGATTTAGTAAAACAGTAAGAAAGTGCTAAAGTAATACACAGCAGTGTTAACATCTGGAATATAAAGGTGTTAGTCTTTGTAAGTGTAGAAAAAATGTATGCCTATCAACTGAAAAAAGATCAGTTATAACTGTGCACTTTTATAGTCAAATGATCTTTGTATTTTCTGTTCCACTGAGACAATTTTCAAAATTTATTCTAGAATTTTTCTTTTTTCTTTGTTTTTTTTTTTTTTTGAGACAGAGTTCCACCCTATGCCCCTGAGCAGAGTACAGTGGCATCGTAGCTCACTACAACCCAGACTCGAGCTGTAGGCATCCCGCTTCCTCAGTCTCCAGAAGCCGCTGGGATTACAAGAGCTCCCTGCAGCACACAGCTAGGTCTTTGCATTTTTTTCAGGCATCCGGGTCTTACTCTCACTCAGGTGAGTCTTGAACTCCTGAGCTCAAGCAATTCTCCTCCCTTAGTCTCCCACAGTGCTGGGATTACAGGCATGAGCCACCGCGCCCGGTTTAGTATGGAATTTTTAAACACTAAGAAATAAGTTTCAGGAGGCTAATAAGGAAAGATATGTAAGTTTAAAGTGGTTCATTTATAAGTCCTTTAGAATTGGATAGAAATATGTGCTTCAGAGATTGAAATGTACTGTAGAGGTTTAGGAAACTATTAATTATTTATAATTCATATACAAGTGACCATAAAGTTTGTGTGCAATTCAAAGTAGTGTGCAATTTACAATTGCACACGAACTTTATGGCCACCCTGTATATTATCCAAATTAGTATATTGGCATTATAATACTTTTATAATATTAAATAGATCATGTTTCTCATATTCTACATTAAAATTTTATGTCTTTATTATGTGTGCCTTATTACTCAGTATGAAAATGATTTTTAAAGTATTTTCAAAGAGCATCTTCACAAGAACAGAAAGAAAATCATATCGAAAGTCATATCTAACCAATATCAAGTGGGATGTTAAAGTGTTTCCTTCTCTCTGTGTCCATGGTGGGACTGCAAACTAATACAGGCTTTTTTGTAAGAAGTATGGAGAATCCTCAAAGAACTTAAAAGTACACCTTCTATTTGATCCTGCAATCTCATTACTAGGCATCTACCCAAAAGAAAAATAAATCACTTTATCATAAGGACATTTGTACTAGATTGTTTATTGTAGCTCAATTTCTAATCACCAAGATGTGGAAACAACCTAAATGCACATTAGCCAAGAAATGGATTAATAATCTGTGGTCTATGTATACAATGGAATATGTATATTGTACTATTCACCCTTAAAAAAAGATGGAAACTTTACTTTTTTTGTAATAACCTGGATGGAATTGAACATATTCTTATTAGTAAAGTATCACAAGAATGGAGAAGCAAGAATCCAATATATTTAATACTAACATGAAGCCAGTAGATGAATGAATATACACCCACACAAGAGAAAAACTCCACTCTGTCCAAATTGGGGGGAGTAGTAGGGATAGGAGAGGAGGGAGGGAGATTGGTGTGCTCCCACCGAATGGGCACAGTGTGAGGGTTTATGGCACACCACTTCGTTGCAAGACCCTCCTACAACAGGACATTAGCTAAAAAATATAAACATTACCGCCTAATTGTTTATACCCTCATATAATCAGACATTTTAAAAATAAAAGAAAAAAAATGGAAACTGTAACTAGAAGAAGAATTCAGTATGGGAAAAATCTAAGCTTTTCCAAGAACATTATGCTCAAAATATCTTCTGGTAAGTAAAACAATATTTGAAAATTTACTTAAAGAGCTTAATCACTTGCAACCTAGAAAGGCAAAATGCTGAATCGATCTCTGACAAAATAGCATGCAGGTTTGGGTAGATCTGTGTGTGTGTGCGCACACCTGCAGGCATGTGTATGTGCTGATTTGGGTTGGGGATCAGCTGTGTCTGTTGGAAATATAGATTTACATAATGAAATCTTCAATTCAATACCCCATTATAGTATGACCTGGATGGGTATTTATAATAAATACCTCAAGGTTAAAACTATATGCCTAAGTGAAAGGGGTACATATCCTCTCTCTGAAAGAACCTTGAAAAAGAAATCTGTTAGTTGAAAGTCAATCTCAAGGTGTGACTTAGGCTCTCCCTGGATTTCCAAGTGCTGCTAAATTTAGGTCGCTCTAACCAGGAGAGGCTGAGGCATGCTATTTCTCTGCTGATCTACAAACAGCAGCTGCTGCACACCAGTCTTTTTTGGAGATAGGCCTGATTTAAAATATTAAAACCTCATTTCACACCTTGAATTTGTCTTAAAAAGAGTAATTTATTTTTAGTACCTTTTTTTAGAAACCTACATTAAAATCTTTGTAATATGGCTCAGTTAGTCAGGGTTTCTGTTCTTTTGAAGGGTGCCCCTTGGGTTCTCTCCAATGCATTACACTCTGTCATGAATTATTGCACTTTAGAATTTGATTCATTTTTGTTAAATCATACTTTGGTTATACAAACTTTCAAATTTTTTTTTCCATATACCAAGTGACATAACAATAGACTAATTTTATTCATCAATTATTTTTAATGCTCTAAACATCTATAGATGAAGAATAAAAGCATAGCTTATAAAAACAATACTTCCATCAGTTCAGTCATCTACTACAATAAACATGCATTATATGGCAGGCTCTAGGAGCCTTACACAACAGATTTAGTTCTTCTAAGATCACTTTTATTATCATTTTGCCTAAGATGAAATTCATGTATAAAGAATTTAAATAGCAAGATGACAGTTTTAGGACAGATTCAGCTCTAAAGTTACCTTACCAAAATGTCATAAGTTTAATCAATGTAGAGTTCATGGTTGAATTATATAAGGGTAAGTTTGCAAATTGGACATTGTCCAAAAGGAAATAAAGACCAATTAAAGGATGCCATATGCAGGTGGACTTTATAGAGTACCTTTATTGTAGTAATGGACTAAAGGGCACTCTTCATTAATGAGGGAGGCAAGATATAATAAAGGTGTGAAGTAATGCAGGGACCAGAGGAGTGGAGATGAAGTCTAACTTGCTTATAGGATGTCATGTGAAATATAGTAATCACCACTCTTTAGAGAAAAATGAAAATATTTCAAAAAAATTTCAAACTAATTTCTAAAAGGCTTTACAATTTATGGTTAACCATCCCTACTCCTATACTATTGGGTAATTAAAAAAGAGCAAAACAAGTTTAATATTTTATTAAGCAGGGAAAGGCGGTATTTTATATTTTACTTCTGGCAACAATGGAGACAGCATGTAAGAAAACGACCTTGTAAATGTTTTCCAGTGGCGTTTTTGATGAACCAGGCTATATGTGGAAAATTTAAGGCAGTGTTTTGTTAGAGGAACATAAAGCCATATACAGCCAAAATATGTTTTGTTTTTCTATTGTTGACATCTAGGTTCAAGTATATAAATTGAATACAGATTTCTGTTGTATGCTGTGGATTTACTATAAGCATTATTTGTTTCTCAGAAAAGACATCAAACATCATTTGGTAAAAAGGTCCCCAGCATCCTTCAGCCATAGTGATTTTCCCTAGGCAGCTGTGTACTTTATCTTGAAGTATTACAGTACATGATTTTCCCTGGATTAAATATTTGGAATATATTTGTTCCTTGCCAGTAGTCATTAATATATAAGGAATGCCTATGAATAAATTTATAATTTTTTAATTAATAGAAGAAAATTGTATACTTGGTAAGCACAAGCATTCTTAATTCTAAATAATGTCTGAATTTGTGACCTATTATAACTTGAGTTCCTTGGGAAACGAGTTCTTTGTTGGAGAATATTTTAGTGAGTTTCTTCCTTCTTAAATCTGAGTGTAGAAATTAGTAAAGATAAATTCATTAATTTGCAATAATCAACATTCTGAGAAGTATCTGTTTCTGTTGAAAAAGCCTCTGGTCAGAAAGACGAGAAAACTGCACTTAGCAGCGTTCTGCCTCCATCAGTGGACCATCCCGGGGGTGAAGGCAAGATTTTTCCCAAAGCCTTTCTTCATTTGGGGTTACATTGAACATTCTTTATGAAACACACAAACAGACCTAATTCCCTGATAAAGATAATGAAACATGATCTATAAAATAGACCTTTTCTCTTTTGGGGTTTGGAATCTTTGCATTTTTCTCAACAACTTATGCTAGATTTCTATTCTTTCATTTTTTGATGCTCACTCATTCAGCAATGCATGGCAGTAAAGTCCCAAACTGGAAGAAAATCCAGATTAAATATTCATACTCAACTTCTAAAGACCTTACTCCTCACTTCAGTGGGAGATGAGGATTGATAAACAATATGCACCTGACCATATAATGTAAGAATAGTAAAGTAAGCGCAGAACACACATGCACATACACACATTCACACACACACAGTCACACACCATTTATGCAGTATGTGTTCAAATGTAGTAACAGCAATAGCATTCCAATTGCTTTTCACATGTGTCAAATGCTGCCCTAAGTAACTTGTTCTAGTTATGATTACATAACAACCACCTATAGTTAGTGCTGTAAAACAACCAGTTTATTGCACCTGTTAGATCTGGTAGGTCAGGAATTCAGAACAGGCATAGTAAAATTGTCTTGTTTCTGTTCTTCAGTGTCTGGTGCCTCAGCTGAGAAGAATTTAAGGTTAGAGAAGGGGTTGTTTGCCAGCCTGGGCTGGCGTTATCTGAAGGCATCTACCCACATATTTCGGGCTTGGTGCTGGTTGTTGACTGGGACTTCGGCTGGAATACTGCCTGGTACACCTACACATAGCCTCTCCAAGGAGACTTTTTACATGAGCTAGTTTGGACTTCTTTGGATACATTGGCTAGTTTTCAAGAGTAAGTATCCCAAGAAAGAAAGTTAAGGAAGTGTGTGCTGTCGTTGCATAATCTAGACACAGAAGTTGCATAGCATCACTTCTGCTGTGAGGAAGTTACAGAGGTTCTCACACAAACAGGAGGAGAGATTTAGACACCACCAATTGAATAGGTATAACAGGGTTCTAGAAAACCTTGTAAGAAGAGTCATGTATAGTTATTGGCATTCTTAGCAAATAGAATTTGCCAGAGTGCTTGACATTCATTATTTCATGTTGAGAAAGATTCTCTCCCTGGGCATGATCCCCATTTTCACCTAACCTGACAGTGTCTGTTCTAAAAGGTGTCATTAAAATCACATGAAGAAAAAGAGAATTGAAAATTCACTTTAAGTAACTTTTTTAAAAAGTAGAAAATAAAATAATAATCCAAGTTCAAAGCCCTAAACTTAAAAATGTACACAATACAAAGCTTGTTATATTTCCCTGTTTTGCATTACCAAAGATTTCCCTTGCTTTTTTTTCAGAATTTTTATGTGTCAGCAGAGATTAAAATAACACAATTATGAGTCTTATATTAAGCCACCCACATAATCTTCTCAAAGGCTTGCATATTTCCAATCCTTTTCCCCCAGTATGCATACTGCTTATACGCCTAAATTCATCTTAAATGCCACAAATACATCTTAAATCCTTACTTATAGAAGCAAGCAGAAAATGGCATTTATTGAGAATCTTTATTTGTTATGTGTTGTGCAAGTTATTTCATTAAATGCTAATATCTCTGTGGGGCGGGTGGTATTATTCACTTTCCTGAGAAAGGAAATTGAGGCTCAGATGATTAAATGATTCACTTTACACAAGGATGACACTTAGCTGAGAGCTTGAATGAGAATGTAGGCCTATCTGACTCAAAAATGTAGGAATATGCTCATTTGTCCTTTAAATGCCTGTTTATAATTTAAATTTTATAGCACACTGATTATTATAGTTCTAAATTAATAATTACCAGTCTCCAGTTGGCTTTCAACTGTTCATTGCTCTTACTACATACCTTTAGTGAGATGACTTCATCCTGTTTTTATGTAATTTTTTCATATCTTCTCATTGCTGTATTCCTCCCCTATCATTTCCTAACTCAGCTCTCAGCTGTATATAACAGAGATTTACATGTATTTGAGAAGACAGTCATAAACAAGGAATGTTTTATTTTCTAAGTACCAGCTCTTCACAACTACTTGTAATGCTGAATATTAATTTTGGCCCTCACATGATTTCTGGGCCTTTTCTCCTCCTAACTTTTTTAAAGGAATTTCAAATACAGAACAGCTTCTGTCTTTCCTGAAGTTTTAATAAACTTCAGTGTCACTAATAAACCTCTCGTTGAATTTGAAATTTATTTCAGTAATTTTTACAAAAAGCAAAAACAACTTTCCTTGGATAGCTATTTCTGTCTCTCTTCTTTTCCTCACAATCACTTTTCTCAATGAGTTGATGACTTTCACAGACACTGGTTTTAAACTCAGTTCCATTGTATAACCTTTCACAGTCTACACCACCCAGCTTCAAACCAGTTGCTCTCTAGCTCCCTAGGGACCACCATGTTGCCACAGGATGCTTCAGCCATCATCTTAAATAATGCTGGGTGACTTTTGAAAGTGCCTTCTGTCCTTTCTGTGAAAAATTCTTTTCTCTCTTGTTATCTACATTGTTGTCTCATTCTTCCAGACAATTGTGAGGCATAGGGTAGGTTGAGGTGGGAGAGATCTTTTTCCACCTGGGATCTCTAAATTTGGGAACTCCTAGGAGCTTTGTCCATGGTTTCTTTTTCCCACTAAACTCTTGTGCTGGATAGTTTGTATTAGCCCTGAAGATTTCCTCTTTACCCTTTTCTCATCTTTTGCTGTGCTTTGGAGGCTGTGCAGTGATACTGTATCATGAAGGTCTTTGCCCTCTGGTTCATAGTTAGGTTTAGTAAATGTGAAGCCTGGAGGAGACTGGAGATTTGGAGAACAACATTCCTCAGGGAATCGATTACCTCATCTCATGCCTAGCTGGATCACTGCAAGAGGGTTAAGTCCTGGAACATAAAGCCAGGGTTCCTCTCACTTTCCATTTTGTGCTGGTATCACAAAAATGCCTAACTTTGGGTAATGTATAACAAAGAGAAATTTATTTGATCACAGTCTTGGAGGTCTGAAAGTCCAAGATCAAGGTACTAGCATCTATCAAAGACCTTCCTTCTGCATTAGCACATGGTTTCAGTTGTAAAAGCAAAGAGAAAAATGAGGTTGAACTTGATGATATAAGGGTGGAGCCATTATGGCCTAATCATCTCTCAGAGGTCCCACTTCTTAATACTATTACTGGCAATTAAGTTTCAATGTAAGATTTAAAGAGGGCAACTGTCCAAACCATGACAGCTCTTCTCAGATGACCTAATCTTTTTATGAAACTCTTAACTACACATCTTAAGTAAACCATCTGCTTCCTACAAGGATCTTGACACATGGAATCCCTCACCAGGAAACAAGCACTGAGACAGAGTTAGAAATGGGAACACATATTAACAAATTGTTTCTAGGACAGATCAAAAGGGCAAAAAAGCAAGCAAGTGTTGATCAGGGAAAGTTGTGAAATTGTACAATTTACACCTGTGAGAAGAAGGGGGGCGATTCCAGGGTAATCAGAAATAGCCTCAGACCACAGTGCAGATCAGAGGAATCCTCAGTCAGCCCATGGGGAGCTCTGGAACAAATATGAGTCTTATAGGAGTCCTCGTTGGATAGAAATGGCATAGTTCTAATACATCTATCACCTTTTATTATTGACCCCTGTCTGTGACAAGATTTTGGCTCAGGAGCTAAACTGGATTCTGCAGAGAAGAAGAAATAGAAGCTTTCACCTGCTTGCAGTCTTTGCAGCTGAATGTCAAGTCCTTCCTTGAAGCTGAGCTTGGTGGCACAGCTTCATGGCTGCCTCATCTGGCAGAATTATCCATTCTCACATCTTCAAATATTATCTATTCTGGACAATACATAATATCATGCTGCCTCTTTTATAAGCCCTAAGTTTATATATTTCCATCTATTAGTACCTTCAATTCAGATGTCTAATTATCCCCTCAAATTTAATAAATCACGTAACAAAATATGATAGAACCTCCGTAGTTGACCAATTCCCTACATTGACCACCTCCTTAAGTTGACCAAATTTTCATAGACTGGATGTGCACCACATGTACATATCAGTAGAGGAGGTCTTGCTTCTTATTTTGCCCACTTCTGTCTGCTTACCTGTAAATCCCTTGGGTGGCCAATTTGTAGCCCTACTCATTTTTCTATCCTTATCCAATTTCTTCATTCCTCCATTCTGCATGCAACATCTATTCATTATCAAAGCCTGCTTCAGAAATATGTCTTGATTTCCATCTTTTACCTTCATCTTTATGGCCATTTCTCTAGTTAAAGCCTCAGTTTCACCCAGTATTAGAACAGCTTTCCGGTTGGGCTTCTACCTTTTTCTTCTTTCCTTTGTGTCCATTAATCATAGTGGAGTTGTTAAAATATAAGTCAATTTTTTAAATAAATCTCCTGTGCAAAATACTTAATTGCTTTAAATTTTATTCACGACAAATTGTACTTTTCCTTAATATGGCCACTGAGCATCTCCATAATTGAGCTCATATTAATTTTTCCAGATATACCTTGTGCCCTTCTGCTTCTTGGTCATCAGGGTCCAGTCATAATTAATCTCTTTGTGAATTTTCTAATATTTGTAGAGATTTTGTCCCTCATTTCTAGGCTTCTGCTTTAAATAGTCTTGTCCTCACTTAAAACTTCATTTATGGATTGCTCTTTGAATCACTCATTCTAAATCAAGACTTTCTGTTGTGTTCCTTTATAGACTTTTGGGCTCTCTTTTTCCTATAACTTATCACAGTTTACAATTTTTTGTGTGTGTGGTTGGTTTGTGAAATGTACATCTCCCCCTCAGACAAGATCTAAGAGCTCAGGTATCATATCCATTTAGCATATTACTACATCCTGAGCTTCTGGCCTTGTACCTAGCACCCACTGGGCTTCAATATTATACGTTTTTATTGATTAAATAAACAAATAATTGCAAATCTTAATTCCATCCTTCTTTTCCTATAGCAATTTTATGGTTGCTATTTTATCTCTGTACTCTTTCTCTGCATTCCCTAAGACTTTTTCCATTGGTTATCTTATAATTTTGTTTTATAACCCTTGAGACCCAGTAAATATTTTAAGCTATCATAATGCCTTAAATTTTTATATGTACTCTCTTCAGTGTGTTTTAATGTTTGCCAACTCCTATTCAATAACTAGAGTGATGACATGCTAACTTCTAATAATTATTTAAAATCTATACTTAAGATAATTAATAAATAATGCATCCAAGCCATCTGATTCATTTATGTAGATATTTGCCTAATGGCTTCTTCATGAAGAGGTTGACTCTTTACTGAATTACAGAACTTTTGTTTTAGCTCTGGTATAATGGACCAAAGAACCTTCTTCAATACTTCTAACATAATTATTCTTGCCACCAACTAAGCAATGTGGCATATCCACTAACTAGATAAGAAAGCTGGAATTAGTCTAGTTACTAAAAGGCAGCAAAGTGGATCCCTCTTGGCACTCATTTTATATGTCTAACGAAAGTCTTTTACACGCGAACAAGAAATCTGTGAATGCACCAAAGGGAATCCAAACTGAATATTGTCACATTCTTTCTACTTATATATGAAATGGCAGAAACTATACGAAAGTGCAGCTATCATTTTCATTACCTTCTGAGGCATGGAAAAGATCTGTATATTTAGTATTATACATGCAGTATTTTTCTTTTCACAGAATTATGATATGTCAGTTCAAATACTTAAAAGATTTGACTAGGAAAACAATTTCCCACCTGCACCTCATTCCTAGTTTTATTATTCAGCTATGTTATATAACTTGATGAAAATTTGAACTACCAAAATTATAAGAAATCAAAGGCTTCCATTAGGAGATGAGTAAGAAAGAAAGGTTTTAGTTAAGGCATTTCAGTGTTAGAATAAACCAAATCCAATAGGAAAGAGATTTTACTTTTAGTTTTTTAGGCAGGCCATTACTCTGTAAATACCACTTGTCAACAGGCAAGTTAGGTGAGAAGAACAAATTCGGAGACAGTTCTTGTTATAAAAAGTAAAGAGCTAAGTTGGCTAAGTCATGCTAAATGAAAGAAAGCTAAGTAGTGCTTTTGTTAGGTATTAAAAAGTAATTTTAAAACATACTTAAAGCTCATGTGTAAGTGATATTATTACAAATTGGCTGATATCTCAATTAAGGCACCTCTTGGTAATGATACTCATTTATATGGGGTTTGTTGTATTTTTTGAACAAATTCAATATTTGAAACAAAGCCATCCTGTTGCAACTGCAAAATCTTTGTGTCTGAAAGTGCAGCTTCTTTTGTTTGTGTCCATTTATTTTGAAGGAAGGAAAGAGTCGTTGTCTCCAGGAAAAGTGAAGCCCATAGTGACATTGTCCATGGTTTCTTTGTTATGCACTATTTTTTCTTTCTCAATTTTAAAGTCTCTTTGTAACTCTCCCACTCAAATTTTTCTTTATGAAAATAAAGAAAATAAGTGAATTATTTCAAGATATATTCATTGATCTGCTACTATGTACCAAGCATTCTTCTAGGCACCAACAAAGCAACAATAAACAAGGGCGCAAAACTCCCTGCTGTCCCTAAGGCTTGTGTCTTAGAGTATAGAACAGGGTGGTGTTGCAGAATATAAGTCAGAGATCTGGATGAAAATCAGGGGTGAACCTAAGAAGTGCTTTTAGTTGTTTTGTTCGTTTTATAAAAATTCTATCAGGGTGAAAAACTACTTATGTTGCACCTGGTTCTAGTATCAGGAGACCTATATTAAACAGTGAAGAATAAGTAAAGCGTTTGAGGATGAATGTTATATTCAAAACAAATGAAAGCATGATGGAGATGGAGGGATGATGTGTGTGAGTGTGCAATTTTAAGTTGAATGACCAGGTGAGGGCCTGCTGAGCATTCATGTAAAGACCTGTAAGGATGTCAGTTTACATTTTTAATTTCAGTTTCTTATACTCTATTAACTGGGGGGTTGTAATACATTTCAGAGCAGTTAGCCTGATGACAAGCTATAATTAATTAGTTAATTATTACTATTATATATAGTTGATAATTTGTCAGACAGGCCTCTGGAATCATCTTAGTTCATGGCCATTCAAAGACACCAAGGAGAATTTGGGAATGGCTGTTAAGAAAAGGGGAGAGCTCAGAGGACCAGTTAGAAGCTATTGTAGCAATACAAATGATAGAAAAAAACTAAACAAAAATGTGGACATTTTGTCAAAATGTTAGAATGAATAGGTTTGTGGCTTTTTTTTATTTTTATATTTCTTAATTAATTATTATTATTATTATTATTTGCAACAAAATCTCATTCTGTCCCCCTGGGTAGAGTGGTATGGTGTCATAGCTTAGAGCAACCTTACTCTCTTGGTCCTGAGCAATCCTCTTGCCGCAGCCTCCTGAGTATCTGGGACTACAGGCACGTGCATTCTACCTAGCTAGTTTTTCTATTATTTTGCCGTCCACCCATTTCATCTTTCTGCCTTCAGTATAATGCCTAAATGTCATGGTTGCTTCTGGGAGGGAAAAGAGACCCAACACTTGGTCCTCTGATAACTCACCAGTATTATTTTTCTTGAACTCATTTCCAAAACTCCCTTTTGCTGGTTTCTTTGTGAGTATGTCTATGTTCCAAATACATTGTTTTTATAAAAAACAGGTGGTGCATCAAATTTGTGTCTTCGTCAGCTGCTTGCCTGCCCCTGCCTGGTTGACGTGGCTCTATCATCCTTAGCACATAGCTCCCATTCTAATGTTCTCTTACTAGTATAAGAAACTTCTGGATTTGAAGCCCACGTGTCAACATTTTAGGTAGGAAGGTGGAAGGAAAAAAAAAAAAGATTAAAAGGCTACTTGCCAGCTGTTTCCTCTAGTTTCCTTTAACAGAACCTTCCTATTTGTCCTACACAATATCTTCTGACGTCTCATTGGCTGTTTCATCACCCAAGGAATCCAGGGAATGTCTTCATTTAGATGGGTATATTTTTATTTGATAAAAACAATGTTCTATTACTAAGGAGGCAAGGGTGGATGGCTACTGGCGGTCCTTCCAGCCATCTGCTCCATGCCTAGCACATTCCAATCACTCAGTGTTAGTTTTCTAATTTGTCAAAAGGGGAAAGTACGAACACCTATCTGGAAGAGTTGGTATGTGAAGACTGAATGTGATTAAGACAGTGCCTCGCATTCGGCATGCTCTCAATAAAGCTGACAGGCTGCTAGAATTAGCATTATTTTCATTTTTTATATGTTCTGAACTTGGCGATCCATCTACACTGTGAGGCTCAGGAACAAGTGAGTGAAGAAATTAACTGCCATGATCATGAGTCGAGATTTTGGTGTTAGAAGCAATAGGAATTGATTCTGGTCCACTTAACCCTGGAGGTGTTTAAGTTTTATTTTTATAATAAAGATATTTTAATTAACAAACAGTAATAGCAGTGAGTCACATTGTGATGTCTCCATATATACATACATTTAAACTTTTATTAAGAGAATATCATAAGCTTCTGGAAGTACCAAGATAGCTGGAGAGGCAGACTCAGACAAGAACAGGTATCCATTTATTTCTCTAATCATTTAGTTTCAACTGTCTTCACCCAGTCTTTGAAGCACTCCACTCGACATTTAAAGCCCCAGGAGATGGAGTGTAATGTGCCATCTGTATCCCTTTAGCTAGGAAAGGGCAGAACACATCATTTTATAGGCCACCAAAATTGCCTGTGACTGGAGAGAGGCAGAGAGTCAGGATGAAATTTGTGTGAAGGAGAAAATCAGCAGGAGGAAGCTGCGTGGAAGATACAGAATTGCCCAACTCAGGTCCTACTGCTTTCCGTTTGCCTTCTTCCACAAAGTCACAGTTGCTTCAGGCAGAGAAAAGAGACCCAGCAGTTTGTCCTCTGTTAACCCAGCAGCATCACCATTCTTCTCCATTAAATAGCAAAATGCCACCTTGTAAAGCTGAGGGCAGGGACCCTGAATGCATGAGACCAAAATGAACAGGAAGACAGAATCTGTCAGTGAGGTTCTGGAGTTGATACTGGAAATCAGTCAAGAGATGTCAAGGAAAGACATGGCTCTGAGCCCAAACGAACCTTGTCTGCAGAAGGACTGTGACTTTAAATAAGGACATCCATTGTGTAAGTAAGCCTTCTAGTGGTACCATTTCGTAAACCGAGTAATTCTTTCTAAATACTTCATTTTCTGTACAGATTACAGACACAGTCTGGCTGATTACTGAGCAATTGAGTATAGTCTCTGACAAAAATGCTGAAATCAGATGGGTTTTTGTTGTTGTTGTTTGCCTTTATAGATAGAGCGAGTGAATATAAGTCCGTGACAACCTGGAGATTTATTTTAGGGCCTGTTTTTACAATGGAATCATCTACTATCATTACACAAGTCCTTCAGACATTTAGAATTGCCTTCCTTTGGCATATTCATTGGAATTTTTAAAACTTATAAAACTAAAACTAGTCTCTTTATTTGATTGCTAGAAAAAATGTGTTTGACTCATCAAATTTGATTCGCATGACTGCAAATATCTGTGTTACTGCCAAAGACCATTCCAAGCAATTATTGAAGTATATTGTAAAAGTGAACATGCAAATTTATTTTTGTGAAAATAGACTTTATAAAAATTTCTTCACAGTTTGTGTTCTTAATTATATTTATTTCTATAATTGGCATTAGGAAATGTCAATATATCAAAATTCTATCAAAGAATGGATAAACAATTAAATATTGAATCTTGTACAAATTAAAATACCTTTGAAGTATATTATTTAGGAGTTAGAAATCCTTCATATCTTATACCTTGTTGATTTTTGCCCTTTGTGCAATAATGCTAATCTTTTAATTGTTGTGTTTTTCTTTTTGCAGTTAACACATTATTGAAACTCCAAACATCCACAGCAGTTTCCTGTGGACAGATTGCATGTTTTGAAAGCTCCAGGTATTTTATCATTAAACATGCCATGTGGAATCTTTGAAGCCTAGAGCTCTGCCCAGCACCCGGATAGAGAATCTCTCACCTGGTATGTGAGAAGAGCTCCCCACCACCATGACAAACCAGGAACAATGGGCCCACCTCAGCCCTTCAGAATTTTCTCAGCTTCAGAAATATGCTGAGTGTAAGTATTGCTAATGTGAATTTCTTTGGTGTTTATGCTAAGCAAAGTAACATTTAATTACAAGAACAGATCATAGATCCTGCTCATCATGGGCACACGTGCAAGTGTGTCTTTTGTGCTTTATAAATAGGGTTCCTTTTTCATATGATAGAAGGGAAAAAAGAGAATTGAGTCAAGCATCAAATCTAAAAGAAAAGGAACGAGGGTGTTGGATGTAAAATTAAGCTTGAAAAACACTCCAGCTGTAATAGAAATAAAGTAGAGGATGAGACAGATGGGCAGAATGGGCACTGGTAATAATCTAACAGAAGAAAAGAACAACAGGAGTGTAGACACAGTGATGAGAAAGCAAAAGAGAACAAAGCAATGCTGTCCCTGGTCAGTACAGTCGGATCCATAGATATCAGCAGAAAGGGGCAAGGTCCATTTGGATTTTTGTCATTTTTCTTTTTCTGCTGACTAACCTATCATCTCAAAAAACACTGGAAATGCAGAGTCATAGATAAACTGTGGAATTAGAATTAGAGGTTGTATAAGAAAGAGACGTCAGGACCTCAAACCAACTTGCGTAGCGTGTGTATTGATACCAATGACAGGCCGTGATAATTCACTTCACGGCAGGTTAACATTAAATATTAAGTTTCTTTATGTCTGTATAGTGAGATTTTATTTATAAGAAATTTGTTTTCACTATAGATTTTAAAGACATGTCTATTTCACAAGGAAGGTGAGTTTCAATCATAGATATGAACAGCCCCTGGGTTGAGGCCTTAAGGAGGGGAAGAGAAACAACTAAGAAATAGGAGGAGGTACCAAAGGTTTAGACAAGGATGAGTAGAGAGAAAGGAATACAAGGAGAATGTGCCAAAAATGCTGAGAGGGGAGAGCCTGCCATGGGAACTGGGAGAATAAAAGGCAAGCATGGAAGAGAGGAAGAGAAGCAAGACGTCATGTCAGTGGAAGAGGTAAAACCCAAAGCATTTGGTGATACTTATGCGGGAGGATAATGTCCTACTTAGGAGCTGCAGAGCAAGCATAAATTGGGTAATATTATGAAGAAGCAGCAGAGAAAAGGGTTAAAACAGAATGGGGATTTGGAAGATGAAAAAATAGGTCTTGATAATAGTGAATTCCGAGCCTCACACTTAAGCAGACATGTTATGAGTCAGGAACAGTAATAAACACATCATGTATGTAATCTAAAATGCCAAGTTTCAAAAGTGTTCAGCTTTCCTGATCTCAGCACTGAGTGAGGGTGTGAAGGTGGTGTTGGATATTTGTAAGGAAGTTTCCAAATCTGTGACTACATGTGTATGTCCTTAATCACTAGAAAAAATACCCATATGTTGGAAGGGTCAAAATTCTGACATCAAATTATGGTCCCCATACTCAAAACTATTCAGGGCCACTGAATGCACAATTCATCCATTTACCACATGGAGAAAATTTAGCCCAGAGTGGCCAAATTCTTGTTTCTCATCTGCACTTAATTTATACTGAATACTTTCTAATTTGGTTAAAAATTATTTGCTGGGCAAATATTTGGCCCACATATTTAATCATCGCACTTTGGGAGGACATAGTGGGATGATCCCTTGAGCTCAGGAGTTTGAGACCAGCCTGTGCAAGAGTGAGACCCTGTCTCTACTAAAAAATAGGAAAAAATTAGGTAGACACTATGGCGGGCACTTGTAGTCCCAGCTACTTGGGAGGCTGATGCAGGAAAATCCTTTGAATCCAAGAGTCTGAGGTTACTATGAGCTAGGCAAATGTCATAGCACTCTAGACTGAGGCAACAGAGGGAGAGTCTGTCTCAAAAAAAAAAAATTACCTATAATTTCAAATTTCTGCATGTTCTTTGTTATTGGGATATATCCAATCATTAAGTAAATATTCCTGAGCTTTTTCTTTAGGGAGGGTACTCTACTTGGTACACTAGGAATTGCAAAATATGAAAAGATATGTGCCCTCCCTTTAAGGAATTTACAGTTTAACAAAGGCTGGAAACCAATGGAAAAATGATTCTATACCTACACAGAATATTATAAGTGGCACAAGCAAACATGAAAGATCTTATTAGATTTTAGTTGGAGATGGGAAAAGAAAAGGGAATCTTCATGGAAGAGCTAGAATTTGAAATTAATCTTGAAAATAGGTTAAACGTAAATAACAAGTAACATGATATGGAGAAAAAGGAAAATTTAGCATAGATTCGAAGAAGGCAAGTGAACCAATTTTAGCTCATCACAATTGAAAGGAGGAAGTGGAATTAAGGCTGTAAAAGTGAGATAAGATCAAAAAAGGCAATGCTTAACTAGAGTGGGGCAGTGAATCTAGGCAGTGAAGAGTCATTGCAGAGTTATAAATGGTAGAGTGACAGGAACAATTTTATGCTTCAGGAAGTTTAATTTGACAACTGAGAAAATGGTACATGGTAATGGAAATCTACTAGAGTCAAGCCAATTAATAGGCTATTGGAAAAGACTACATAATGTGGCTCTTGAATGATGAGTTGAACAGTGGGGATTCAGATGTTGTAACATTAAAATTAACAAAGGGGAACTTGAGAAATAATAAAGCATGAGAACCGAGACAGAGAAAGATCCCAAATTTAGCTACCGAGTTGGAGGATGGGGATTATGGTGGTATGATCCTTCAATTAAAGGAAACACTAAGTTTGGTTTAGGTTATGTTTAACTTGGCGTGATTATTAAAATGTTACTTTCCAGTATTTGTGTACTTACAGAAAAAATGCCAGTAAGTATTATAGAAGCATTAATATAAAATCGGTAATTATCGTTATGATAGCTGAGACATTTTTAATTACTGTTGCTCAGATATAGAAATTCTGTTTGAAGTAGAAAGCAATTTCTATGGAATAATTAAAGGTGTGATAGACTGCTACTTAGATTGTATTGGCTAAGGAATATGGAATTGCATTTAATTATACCATAAGCATGCTTGAATTAGTAATCAGTTTGTGGAAATGCCTAAATAGTGGTATTAAAAATCATCAGAAATACCAAAATTATAACATACCGAGACCAAGATGAACGAGTGTTTAATACATTGGTAGTACAAAGCAACACAGTGAGTGTCATGTCACGAAAATGTTTTCTAGGAAAAGATACATTAACATTTAACTATGAGTTTAAAAAAATAGTGCTAATCCCATGATTATTATACTTGCTACTCTTTTACAAAAAAGCAAGACAACATGAAAATGCTGGATTCACTACTCTAAGAGTTTTCCTGTATAATTAGGGAGGAATACCACAATTAGAATATATTCTTATGTAAAAAAAATTCCTTTGCCAAAATATAACTTGAAAGAAACTTTCATCCTGAAGATTTTAAAAGTTTATTCTCCATACTGTTCAGTACATGCGATCAGTTTATTGGAGGCATTTAAAGACTCGATTTTTTTATGTTGCAATGCAATATTGGCTGAGTGACATTCCTTTATAGTCCAGTGCAAAGACAGTATACAGAACTTACTTTCTTTGTTTTGTATTTTTAATAGGAAATTGTTTATATTCACTAAATTAGTAAATTAAAAAGTAAGTTACTGATTTAAAGTTAAATTTTCAGCATGCTAAGATCATATGTGGTACATATCAATATTTTTTTGTTGTTGTTTGTTTTTCATTTGGGGGGATGGGGTGGGTCTGAAAAACCTGTGGACTTGATGAATTAACTCATGGAACTCCTAGGCCAGCAGAACCAAATCATTCAAAGTTGGACCTAGAGAATACCATGAAGGTAACTTCCTCAGGTTACTGACCTGATTTTTACATTCTCTCCACAATCACCACACAGTACCCTGGCGCTGTGATTGTTCTCCTACCTGCTAGGCTTTCTCAAAATTAATTGAGGATAATTTAGATGATACTTGTATAGCTAGTTAGGCAGCTAGCACATCAGATGGGTGGGTTCAAATTCACATCTCACCATATTTTAGGTATCTGACACGGGGAAACTTAACAAATCTGTTTTTAGTTATTACCTATAAAATAAGGAAAATATGTCCAATGTTGTTTTCTTTTGTTGGTTTGTTTGCTGTTTTTTTGTTTTTGGTTTTGTTTTGTTTTTTTTGAGACAGTGTCTCACTCAGTTACCCTGGGGTTGAGTGCTGCGTTGTCCTGGCTCACAGCAACCTCATACTCCTGGACTCAAGCAATCTTTTTCTCTCAGGCTCCTGAGTCGCTGGTACTACAGCAACCTGGCACTATGCCTGCTATTTTTTCTATTTTTAATAGAGAAGGGGTCTCACTTTGCTTGGGCTAGTCTTGAACTCTTCAGATCAGGTGACTCACCGACCCTAGCCTCCCAGAGTGCCAAGATTATAGGCATGAGCCATTGCACCTGGCCAATATGTCCAGTGTTACAAGTATTAAATTGAATGAATGGACATATACAAAGCCATGAGAACAGTGCCTGACAAATTGATGTGATGTTTATCATTACATGGTATTATCTTAATAGAGCAGGAGTGAGTGTGTTCTATTGGCTGTTTGAACATACTGTGGATGAGCTAGGAGAAAAGAACCACATATTGAAGACTGAAGATTTTGTGTCTTTTTAATTTTTTTTTCCCCTGCCACAAGATTAAATTCTTCTCACAAGGTAGAAGCTTCTGGTGCCATTGGCAGCCATGGTTCTGTGTTGTCCCCACAAATGCTGAAGGCAGCTAATGTGGAGCCTGCTGTGGCTGCCTGAAACATGCTGGGACCATGCTCCTGTTTAGGGTTTCAGGCTGAGTCACTCCATGGGAAGCATTTCCATTGATGTGTGGGAGGAGAGTATAATTTTCTCCTCCACTTTTTACATGAAGTCATCCAAACTGTTGTTATAAGAGAGAAAACTCTCACTCCTGCCGTGTAGAGAATTGAGCTTACTGCATTATCGGTGTGTTCCTGCTCCCTGCTGTGGTTTGATGACACAGCAAAGGGTTAAGAAACTCCAGGTCTTTTCATGGATAACAATATTTTCTATGTAAAATCTACATGTGATTTTCAAATGATTCATTATCTGCCCACATATTGTCACTTAGGATTAGCTCTTCGTTTGCTCTATATAAAGTGTGTTATATAGCATGTAAATTATTTTTGAAAAATACTGTGTTATTATGGTGGGAACATTTCCAAACTTTCATAAATGTCTTACTGTTTATAGCAGCTGGCATTGTTAAGAGTTGCAAAATTGTGGTGAATTTGTTCTTTTCAATAAATACCAATGTGCCTCTTGTTTGGACCTGGTGTGCGATTTCTTCCACTGGAGAGAGAGGCATGTGGTGTGGCTTAGTGAAAAGAGCCTTCAATCTAATATTGGTGGTGCTGAATTTCAGCCCTGTTGTCCCTTATTAATTTTATGATCAGGGGAATGTTACATAAACTACCTGAGCCTCAGCTTTCTCACCGGAAAAAGTAGAATTCCACTTCAAAACGTTGTTGCAGGATTTAATGAACTGGTGATCAGTAACATGATAAATATGGGTTTTTAGCGTCCTACTATAAATAATATACAGTATTAGCTCATTGAATCCTCACGATGAGCCTCAAAAGGAGGCAAATTATTATTATTTCTGAAAGATTAAGTGGTATGGAGCTATAAGTTATAACAAAGTTCAAAACAATAATAATTTGTTTATGTTACTTATGGAAAACAATTTATTAACAAATAGATTAGTAATTGTGTTTCCCAAACAGGAAAAGCTAGAATCCAAGATCAGATCCTAATATCTTCTTCAGCCACAGTCATCTCCTAAGGGTTTTGCATAGAAGGCAATGCAAAGAAACACCGCCCCTGACTATGGCTTTAGCCCCAAGACGTCTTTTCTTCTGACCTCTCACCCTGGTATATCTGGCTGGGCAATGCACAACCCTCCGTGAGTCTCTCTGTCTAAAATACAGGAAGGTTTCAGCATTCTACTCATACTCATTCATTCCTCCTGCCACTGAAAACTTCCTCTTCTACAAAAAAATGGGAGAGAAAAGAGAGATGAAAAGCAAATCATTAAGCAGCTGTAATAAAAAATAAGGTTAAATCCGTTTCCATTTTAAGAGCTTTACTCTGCTCTTTGAGGAACTCTACGCTGTAGCACGATGATCTAATGGTGTCTTTGAGATACATTCTGGGCTTGATCCTAATGATGGATAAAGAAAGGGAAGAGAGAGGTCTTGACCTCCTCCCAGGGGTGAATTCATTTCATTGTTAGGCCAATTTAGATCCAGTACTCCAGGCTCTTTACAGTTTGTCCTGCTGAGATTAGCTTTTACTTCTGTCCTGTGCCCTGGGTTAGATTGGCTCTATTTTGGGAGGCCGTGCCACTTATTGATAATTACTCTCTTTGTTTAAGATAAAAAGGATAAATGGCACAGGGCCGGTTAGCATGGTGTCTGAGAACACATAATTTGATGTCAGACAAAACTGGGTTTGAGGTCTCCTGCTATGATGTACACTTCTGCTTCCTCCGAGGATTGCCTTGACGAGCAAATGCAAAAATGTATGCAGATAAAGTGCTCAGGATTCAAGACGTTCTTGTCATGAATTGGATCATATTAGTGGTAGCTGTGTAGTTGAATTTATAATGAGACTTTTTTTCCTTTCGATTTAGGCCTTTTTAGTTATAATAACATCTGAAATGCTTTGACTTATCTGAAATGTCTTGACTTTTCCCTGACACTTACTCTGAAATTTGAATCTGAAACTCTGTTTTAGATGAAGCATGTCTCTCGTTTCTGACCCCCTTCCTTCTGATTTGCGTGAATTAACTCAGCAGTTCCTGGCTCCGACCCGATTGTATTTCTGGAATGTATGTTGGCTGCATAATCTTTTTTGCCTCATCTCTGCCTCTGCTTCCTGTTTGTTGTGTTGCTTCAGAGTGAATTTCCTTGTGGAAAGGAAAAGCTGACCTCAAAACTGAGGTCAAACATTAATATTGAACTTATGACTTCGGTGGAATATTGGTCAAGTGAGCCAACATACACTATGATTAAAAAATTCAGTCTCAGTGGCTTAAGAAAACAGAAATTTATTTCTTGCTCCGATTATATTTCTTTTAATATTTTTTTTTTGAGACAGAGTCTCACTTTGTCACCCTTGGTAGAGTGCTGTAGCATCACAGCTCACAGCAACCACCAACTCCTGAGCTTAGGTGATTCGCTCGCCTCAGCCTCCCAAGCAGCTGGGACTACAGGCGCCCACCGCAACGCCCAGCTATTTTTTCATTGCAGTTTGCTCGGGGCTGAGTTTGAACCTGCCACCCTCAGGGCCAGCACCCCACTCACTGAGCGAGGCACCGCCCTTAATAGATTTGTTTTTAATTTCAGATGTTATGGAGATACAATGTTTTTTTTTTATATAAATTACTTTTGTACATTGTGAGTCAAACTTGTAAGTGTGCCAGTCACTCAGATTCATACCTGTTAGGTGTGAATTTACCAATCCCCTCCATATACATTTTTGATCTGAGTCAACTAGTGGTTTAATTTCACATTGTCCTCAGTCAAGTCCCAGGCAGATGGAACAGCCACTCATGTTAAAAATTGACAATTGTTGTCACTCAGAGAGAGAGAAAGAGAATAAAAGAGAGAGCGCACAGTTGCGATTTGGGTGCTGGACCTCAGAACTTCTCACTGATAAGGTTATGCTTACATTTCTTTGGTCATATTTCACTTTAAGAGAGTAGCAGTTCTCCCATCCACCTAGGACCAGGGAAGAACTGGGATATTTGATGAAAAATACTAATTTGGTCAATATCACAGGAGTAAAATGTGATCTACCATTTACGTTGGGCCATTAGGCAAGTCATCACGATCATTTTAAACTTCTGTTTCTTCACTAGCAAATGGAGGATAATAAATCCTCCTATATAACAATAAATATTGATTTTATTAGTAATATTATTATATGAAATTATATGTAGGTCATTATGAAAGTTTTGAGATATGCAGAAATTAAAAAAATGTAAAATCCACGTGCACAGAACAAATGAATCCCTCCCAGCAATACTGATAAGCCGACCAAGTTGGAACTTGCACATGTGAATCAGAAAGGAGGCTGTTGACTGTGTTTCTTGGACGTGAGATAATGGACCAGAACACAGTCTGTCACAAGCCTTTTGTAGTGATCCACATAACAAAAATTATCAGTAAGACAGCTGGAAGATGAGATGTACATGAAATAGTGGAGAAACAATAACCAGAAAAGAATAAAGAAATAAATGAATGAATGATTAATATTTCACAATTTAAAGAAGAGTGTTTTTGGAAGACGAGATCAAAGTTAAGAAACTCACTCAAATGCATTTTAGAGTCATCATCATTTACATTGTCATTGGTGATTTTAATATGGATATTTTAAAAAATAATAGGTGCAATTGGATGAATGGAAAAGAAACAGTGAGAATACATATATGCTGCTACTTATAGAAACTTAAATGTGAAAAGAAGTAGGAAACATCCTAGCTAAAGTGAATAAAGTAATTAGAGGGATTTTGTTCTTTTACATAGGTGAGAAAGACATGTTTATAGGGGGCCAATGGAGCAAACCAGAAATTATTGTTAGGGAGATAATTTGGGACAAAAGATTATAAGCCTATGGTCAAGTCATGATTTTTGTTTTTTTTTTATTCAATTTACTTAAGCCTATCTCAACTGTTTATTTTTTTAACATTAGTTTTGGCCTTTATCAAGTTATATAACCTTTCCAAACTTTAATTTTCCTAACTGTGTAATTAAGATAATAATACAGAATATCTCACAGATTGTTATAAGACTCAAATAAAATAATGTGTGTGACAATGCTTTGTAAACTGCAAACCACCATATGTAAGTTAATTACCACTTCCACTGTTATCCTTAGAATATGCTGAGTTATCTTTTGCTGTAGTGTAATATCTGTTTTCCCCAAATACATTATTTACTACATATTAAATTTTACAGTTTGCTTTTATAAGACTATGTAAGAAATATCCTCCTGCTCATAAATGGCAAATTTTCCTCTTCTACATCTTAGAAAACAGTTTATCTTCAAACCTACAGCCTTTTTAAAGCCTTTCCTAGGCTTTTATTAGGAGCAAGGATTATTTTCTCATACCTCAAAATATATTTTTAAGGAAGAGCATTGCCAAGACTGTGGAGGGTCTGAAATTTTTCTCTTCTTATAGTGTAATAAGTTAGCCTGCTATAGATTCATGGATACTAATAGAAGACATAAGACTCCTGGTTCAGAGATAAAGGACTTTATTAATCATGCCACAATAAACAGCATGAGCCTCATATTTGCTTTGTTTCTCTTACTTCACTTCTCCTACAAAAACATGAAAAAGGCTAAGTTATATCTACACAAACAATGAGTTATGTTATAGGAGAGAAACCTTAAATTTAGGGAAGCTGAGTCTCTTAAAGTGGACAGTGCACATACTAACTGTTTGCTCAAGAGGGAATTATCATCTCTGTCTCCCAGTGTTGTTCAATGCAAAAACATCCTTAGAATGAACTTTAGAATAACAGCAGTAGGAACCTATCCTTGCAATACCTATAGAATCTTAAAAGAAATATGGAGAGTTATCTTTCCATAAATACAAGCCCATAGTAGTCATTAACATCATAATTAGAAGGTGATGAAAATAAAGGAGTTGGAGACCAGCCTGAGCAAGAGCGATACCCTGTCTCTAAAACAATAGCTGGGCATTGTGGCCAGTGCCTGTAGTCCCAGCTACTTGGGAGGCTGGGGCAAGACAATCCCTGGAGCCCAAGAATTTGAGGTTGCTTTAAGCTGTGACACCACAGTACTCTTACCAAGGGCGTTAAAGTGAGATTGTCTCAAAAAAAATTACAAATTTTCAGTCTAGTTCCCTTTCATTCCATGCAAAGCTACACTCAGATTCATGCCCAGAAGCCTCTTGCCTTTCCCCAATTCTAGCCTCTCATATCTGTTCTATCTGTGCCCTACATTTTCAAAGTAAAAAGAAACATAACCACTTTTCTATGTTCGTCCAGGAAGGATGAAGGGGAAATCTACCTAAATGCTGATTTGTTAGAGCCTATCCATGAAAAATAGGCTTCATTCTTCCAATTTATTTAAAAGAATAAGTCTCTTAAAACACATTCATTCATGTGCACACACAAATGTATGTGCATGTGCACACATGCAAACACATGCACATCCCTTATTCTTTAAATATTAGTTACCATTGACCTATTTTACAGTGTTTTCTTGTAAAACAGATGCAGGAAAGAAGAATTTGGGAGAAGGGGACAAATAGCCCTAATGCAGCACAATCTTCCCTTTTGTAAACCAGCTTTAAGAACTCTTCTAGTGAATGAATGTCCTGGATGTCAGTGACAGCCTCATCCCTGCCCTCCCCACAGCCCCACCCCCACCCCAAGCACCTTTAGAGCAAAGTATGTTATTTCAGTGTGGCTGTAGCAGCCAAATGATGAATAACTTCCAGAAGAATTTTCATATTGGATTAAAATAATCCACAGTCCCTTGAAACCCACCACAAAACTAAGGTGAGTGGAAAACTAAATCTCCCAGTTAAAGCAAGAAATGAGTAACACATTAGTGACTACAGCTTTGTCTTGGAAAGAAGAGTTCTCCCAATGTTTACAAAGTTCTGAGAAATATTTCTTTCTGGTATACAGTGTCCCTGTGGATCTTAGAGAAGAGTCATGACATTTCTTAAAGATAATTCTGTGTAATAAAATTCTTTCTCTAGAAATTGACTCTTAATCTCTGCCGTGGAGAGTAGAAATTCAAGGAAGAAGTCTGTAATAGAAAGACTCCCCTAGCATTCATGGGAGAGAGTATACAATCTGATATGATTTGCTATGACTACTGAAATAGCTACTACCAGCAGCAGATTTATTGGTTCTTATGGAAAAAAATCAATGTATGCAATTATTAAAAATTTGTTAATTTTTTAAAACTTTACTTCAAAATATTATGGGTAGACAAATAGTTTGCTTACACAAATTGCATTTGTACCATTGAAGACGAAGTTATAAGTGTTCCCCTCTCCCATATAGGGTGCATTGTGCCCATTACGTGTGAATTTCCCTCTCCCTTCCTCACCTCTCCCACCTTCTCAATTTCTGTTGAGTTTTACTTCCTATGTGCACATAAGTTGTGATCAATTAGTTCCAATTTAATATTGAGAATGTGTGTGTGTTTCCATTCTTGTGGACACTTTATTAGAAGAATGGTCTCCAATTCCATTTAGGTTGTTACAAAAGATAATAGATCACCATCTTTTTCTAATGGCTGAGTAGTACTCCATGGTAGATATACACATACCCCATTTTATTAATCCACTTAATGTATTGGTGGGCATTTGGGTTGTTTTCCATGCCTTTGTGATTATTAATCATGCTGCTATAAATGTTTGAGGGAAACTTTGTTTTTTCATAAAATGACTTGTCTTTTGAGTAAGTACACAGACATGTGATTACTGGATCAAATGGTAGTTCTACTTTAAGTTCTTCGATGTATCTCTGCACGACTTTTCATAGAGGTTGTACTAGTTTGTAGTCCCGCCAACAGTGTATAAGAGTTCCTTTTCTGCACATCCACACCGGCATCTGTGTGGGGAGTTTTTGATAAAAGTCATTGTCACAGGAGTTAGATGATATATCATTGATTTTTATTTGCATTTCTCTGAATATTAGAGATGTTGAGCATCTTTTTCACATGTTCATTGGCTATTAGTATATCTTTATTTGAAAATTTTCTGATCATGCATATAATATTTTTTAAACACACTCTCCTGAATCATTCTAAATAAACCTTTCAAGAAAGGCACATCTTCCTTTCTATTCCTTTTCCCATACTTACCTCGCAGGTGCCAGAATTTTTGGAAAAACTTAAATATATTGGGCTTCCTTGAGCCACAGAAACTGCTCAATGATCTCTAAAACTTTCCTTCTTCATAGGTGTCAGATAATCTTCAGTGTCTTCTTTTCTTGACTTCAGGCATAGCTCTTGGCAACTCTGGGAAGTATTTCTGAAGTAGCAAAAACTGCTGTCACTGGCCACTTATGAGACACTACTATATGGGATCACTTATTAAATAATAATTTCTACCACTTCCAAAGATGCTTTCTGGTGAAGGGCACCTTATAGGACTCTTTCCTTTGCTCCTAATAGTGGAGGTTTCTAAGCATTAGGTTGACTTTTGTGCTAACTTTCCTTCTGTTATCTTATCTTATCCATCTAATCAAAAAAGCCCAGAGATCAGAAATTAAAAAAAAAAAAAACATTAACTTCTGAGTAAATTAAAGCAATCTTCTGAAAAATCTATCTTGGAGAAATAGATGCTTGCTGGTAAAATTCCATATGTCCAATAACTGCATATTGCTCCACTGTTCCTGAATCTACTTTCCGCAAAAAATAAGAGAATGCTCCCTCCTACCTTATAGTTTCTCTTTCATCTACTCTTTTTTTTTTTTTTTAATTCTTTGGTATTGGTTTATTTATTTATTTATTTATTATAATTTTATTGAATCATAATTCTGTACATTGGTGCAATCACAGGGCACGATTCATATACATTCAGAAATGTTTTGATCGTACTGTTACAGATAGCCTTCATGGCATTTCCTTGATGACTATATAAAGACATTGATACTCTACATTTAATAAGTTTCCCCAGTACCCTGCTAAGATGCACCGT
>CAUYON010044632.1:0-13552 GCA_963573935.1 Arctocebus calabarensis
AATGCTCTGTGAGCTCAGGAGGGCACCCCCACAGCCAGTAAATTAGTCTGGGAAGGTTGATACCTCCTTCCCAATCTTGCCCCTCTATCACACCCAGTTGGTGGTAACAGTTGTGATCAGTTTCCTCCAATGAGCAGATGCTTCAGAGGTTTGCACCTGCCTGGGTCACAGTGAGGTCTGTAGCTCCACAACCAGTCCGCTACTCCCTGTCACTGTTTGGCAGGAGGAGGTGAGGGCTGACAACCTGGGTACTTAACAGGGGCTGGGGCGTTTCACTCAGTTGCAGCCCTGTCCCTGATTGTTGCTACTGGAACAGAACAAGTTTGCAGAATTTATTTCTGTCAAGGCTGTTTTCCCTGATCAGACTAGGGCTGCAAATGGGTTTTACTCTGTCTGTGAGTTCCAGCCCTTTGTCTCAGCTTTCATCCCCTGAGGGCCAGGATAAGCAAAGCAGCCCCTCTGCGAGTATTCTCCCACAAGAATTCCACAACACTTGGAAAGGAAAATCAAACCTTCTCACTTCCACACACCCAGTGTACAATGTTGGAAAGTCCTCGGGTGATTGGCCCAGTTAAAGAGGTACCAACCAATTGTCCCAGCCAGTATCAACCTCAAATCAAAGAGTTGAAAAGTCAGTGGTGACTAGACAGCTGAAATCTTCTGGCAGCTTTAGTATAACTCACTCCAGTGTTCTGTGAGCTCAGGAGGGCCCCCCCAAGCCAGTAAATTAGCCTGGGAAGGTTGATGCCTCTTTCCCCGCCTTTCCCCTCTGTTGCACCCAGTCTCTGGTAACCCTGCAGGGCTGTGGTCCAGTTCCCTCCAATGAGCAGATGCTCTAGAGATTTGTACCTGCCTAGGTCACATGGGACTCTGTGGCTCCTCAGCCTGTCCACTGGTTGTGTCGGTGTTGGCAGGGGGAAAGGTGAGTCCTAACAACCTGGGTACTTGATGGGGGCTGGGGCGATTCACTAGTTCCAGCCCTGTCCCTGATTAATGTAAAGTAGATGAAAAAGCTGACAGAACAGAACAAGTTCACAGAATTTCTGCCCTGTGGAGGAGACGCTGGGCTGCTAATAGTCCTGACTTAGTCTGTAAGCTTCAGCTCTTTGTCTCAGCTGTCATCCACTGAGGGTCATGTGTGGCCGAAATTTAGCAAAGCTTTGGTCTGGCTTCAGCCAGCCGTTTTTTCAGCCAGCCACTTTTCGGCTCACTCTCTCACTGCTCCCAAGCCGGGAGAAGAGCACAGACCAGCGGCAACCCACGCCCTGTCCACACCCCTTGAGAACGTGTTCAAGAATCTGGACTCCATGGGGGACAGACCTCCAGACCTCAGGGTGAGAGTGGAGGGGAGTGCCGGGAGTCCCAACTTGCAGGTAGAAAATATATACAGTTTTATACAGCTTTATGCCTGGCAGGAGAGTGCCATGGCACAGGGGAAGGAGGTCCAGTTTTTAGAGGGTCTCTCCCGTGGGGTAAAGTGGGAGGACATCTGAACTCTGCTTGCTTGTTTGTATGGAGGTATGGCGTATACTGTGAGCTGTTCTCTTGGGGGAGGGGACTCCCGTCCACTTGGTGATGTGCTCTGTGCCTTTTATTTGTATCCTTGGGGTAGCAGGTCGCTCCAGCAGGGTTGATGTGCGTTTCTCGACCTTGTCTCTTGGCTCAGCTCCAAACCATTGGCTTTCTTGCTAAATTTCTGTCCTTTAACTCTCCTTCTGGACAGGAGCATCTGCAGAAAGCTGGCTACAGACTGCCATCTTGGCTCCTCCCCCCTCCCTGTTACTTTTATTGTTATTTTTTTCCAACTTTTTCCCTTAAGGGTTTTTGTTTGTTTTGTTGCATTTTTATTTTTACATTTTTACTTTCTTTAATACTAACTGCTTTATTTTGGCTACAGTTTGTCCCCACCTTTTATTCTTTCTTTCCTTCCCATTTCATTACTTTTTCTCCCTTTTTTTGGTAAAGATTTCCCTGTTTTTATTATTTTTCCCATATACCTTCTCAAATAACAACTAAGATATCATCCCTTTACTTTACAATTTATATAATTTTGTTTAAAATTTTTATGTACTTTTATTGTTATTTTGTCTTATGTTCTTATGTGTTTAATTCTTTGTTCATTATGGGACAGAGCCTTATTCAGAGGACTAAGCTGGGGTCCTACAGCATTGGTCTGAGCTTGATCCTCTGGTTTAGGGGGTCTTTCTTTCTCTCTTTGCTCTTTGGAGGTACACTATTGGTATATACCCACTGTGACATACTGCTGTTTTGTTTTGTTTTTTTTTTCCTTTTTGGTGTAGGTGGGGTCTAATTTTTGTTCAGGCTCTTAAGGAGCTCCTGACCTTTAGGAAACCTTTCATCCAGCCCCAGAAGCTAGGAAATGTGGATGTGGTTCAAAGCAACCTGCTAAACACCATTATTGCTCCTATCTATCTGTTCTTCACTTATTTATATAAATCTTTCATGTTACACCTCCATTTTCTTTTTTCTCCCTTTACATCCTTTCTCCCTCCTTGCTATTCATTCTTTTCTTCCTTTTTGTCCTATGCTAAAATGACACTTCAACACTTAAGCACAGAGACAAGGTAATTTAAAGACAAGGAGGATGTGAAAGGAAAAATTAGTTTTAAAAAGAAGACAAGAAGAAAACACTCATGTGGAGGAACCAATAGAAAAATCCTGGCAACAGGAAACACCAAAAGAGAGCAGCCCCTCCAAGGAATCATGAGGTAGCTTCCAAAGAGTATTCCACCAATAAAGAGGTAATAGAAATGACAAAAAGTGAATTTAGAATATTGATGATGCAAACAATGATAGAAATTGTTAAAAAAGTGGAAAATAACCAAATGAAAATCTCAAGAAAAGCCAAATAAGTAAAGGATGAAAGTTATGAAGTATATAGAAAGGATATGGTGGAGCTTCGGTAATGTAAAGAGTTAATTAGTGATCTTATAGATGCAGTAGAAAGTATCAGTAACAGAGTAGACTATGGAGAAGAAATAATGTCAGAGCTGGAGAATAAAGCTCTTGAGCTAATTCAGGCATCTAAAGAGGCAGAAAAGAAGACACAGAAAGAAGAACATTCATTGAGAGAATTATAGGATTTCAAGAAGTGTTCAGATGTAAGAACTTTAGGTATCCCATAAAGGCAATATGAATTACCCAGAGGAATAGAAGCTCTACTGAATGATACCATAAATGAAAATTCACAAAGGATATCCAAAGATTCCCACACACTCCCTTCATAGGAATATCAAATACAAGGATATCTCAACTCAAACTGAGCATCTCCAAGACACATTGTAATGAACTGGTCCAAAGTCAAGAGGAATGAGAATATTCTGCAAGCAGTCAGAAGTAAGCACCAATTGTCACCCCATCAGGGTAACAGCGCACTTCTCAACTGTAACTTTACAAGCTATCTTTAACATTCTTAAACAAAACAACTTTCAGCTAATAATTCTAGATCCTGCTAAGCTAAGCTTTAAAATTTATGGAGAAATACAATCTTTTGCTGATATGCAAATGTTGAGGAAATTTGCCACAACAAATCCAGATCTAGTAAAAATACTTAGATCTATTCTCCACACTGACCATCACAATGGACTGTCAGCAAACTAAATACCCAGAAACTAAAGGAGAAAACCTAGCTTCAATAATGATGCAAAGAATAAAATTATGCAATGGACATTCAAAAAATAAGATCAGTGGAACTCCACCACACTTATCAATTCTTTCAATAGATGTTAATGGCCTGAATTCCCCACTGAAGAGGGAGGCACAATCCTACCAATGGGATGAAAAAGCACAAGACACAATATAAGACACAGGGCGAAGGGACGGAAAACAATATTTCAGGCAAATGGAAATCAGAAGAAAGGAGGGGTCACCACATTATTTTCAGATTCAAGTGGACTTAACACAGCTAAAGTCAAAAAATACAAATACACTTCATACTGTTCAGGGGAACAATACAACAAGAGGACATTTCAATGCTAAAGATTTATGAACTCAACTTAAATGCTCACAGATAATGAAACACATCTTAATTGCTCTGAGCAATATGATAGCCTATAATACTATGATAGCAGAGGACTTTAACACCTCTCTTCTAGAACTGGAGAGATACTCTAAACAAAAGTAATAAAAAATACAAGGGACTTAAAAACAACCTTAAAACAAATGTGCTTAATAGACATATACAGGACATACTGTCCCTAAGTGAAGGAATATATGTTCTGGCCATCAGTCCACAGAACATACTCCAAAATATATCATATGCTAGGACATAAATTAAACCTTAACAAAAATTAAAAAAAAAAAGAAATTATACCTTGTATTCTTCAGAGACCACAAGGTAATAAAGGTGACACTCAACTCCAGCAAAAATTTTCACCCACATACAAAGGTATGGAAACTAACACGTTATACTGAATGACAGTTGAGTCATGAATAGATAAAGAAGAAATTATTAGATTCCTTGAACATAACCACAATGAAGCCACAAGATACTAAAATATGCAGAATACTGCAAAAGCAGTGCTAAGAGAGAAATCATCATTTTAGATGTCCACACTCTAAAAACAGAAAGAGCACACATCAAAACAACCTAAGGAATCATCTCAAGGAAATGGAAAAAGAAAAGCAATCTAACCCCAAACTTAGCAGAAACAGAGAAAACACAAAAATTAAATCAGAAATAAATGAAATTGAAAACAAAAGAATCATTCAGAAAATTAATGACACAAAAAGTTAATTCATTGAAAAGATAAATAACATTAATAACCCTTTGGTGAGATTGCCCAGAAATAGAAAATAAAATGTCAATTATATATGAGAAAGGAGAAATAACAACAGATAACACATATCTCTATTGGCTATTGAGATCAAAGAAATAATAAAAAATATTCCAACAAAAACCAGAATTCTATCAAACTTTCAAAGAAGAGCTTATACTCATAAAGCAGAAACTATTCCAAAGCATTGACAAGGAAAGAATCCTCCCCCAACATGTCCTATGAAGCAAACATCACCCTGATACCAAAACCAGGAAAAAATACAACTATAATGAAGAACTACAGACTCATTTCATGAATGAATATAAATGCAACAATACTCAATAAATCTTAACAAACACATTACAGTTACATATTAAAAAAATTTTTACATCATTTTACATCATGATCAAGTAGGCTTCATCCTAGGTGTGCAACCTTGGTTTAACATACAAAAATCCATGAATATAATACACTATATAAATACAAGCAAAAAGGACCATATGATCCGCTTAATAGAGAAAGAAAAATAATTTGAAAAAAGTCATCATCTTTTTCTAACAAGAACACTTATTAAAATAGGCCTAAGTGGCACATTTTTTAAACTGACTAAAAACATTGATGAGAAACCCAGAGCTAATGTCATATTGAATGGAGTAAAACTGAAAGCTTTTGAACTTAGAGCTGGAACCAGACAAGGATGTTCTCTTTTGCCACTACTATTCAGCATAGTGGTGGAAGTTCTTGCCAATATAATCTGGCAAGAGAAGGAAACAAGGTCATCCAAATAGGGACAGAGGAGGTGAAACTCTTGCTGTTTGCTAATGATATGACCTTATACTTAGAAAACCAAAGAGAGGGAGGAAGATGGGTGACCAGAAGAATTATTTGGCTGGTTCTTCTAGAATGACTGAAGAAAAAGAGAAACCCAGCTATCCCGTGCAAAGGACTTTACCTGGAGTCATAGCTAAGGGAGCACAGTGAGGAGGTGGTGAGCTGGATGCAACATATGATTCAGGGTGGTAGAAATCTAATGAATTAGGCAAGTGATGTGACCAGCTGTGATAGCCTGCCCCCCACCCACAGGTCTGGGACCAGAGGAAAACTTTTTGGAGTTTTCAGTTGTTGGGGGAAGCTGTGCATTGAATGGAAAGCTTGGAAGAGTGGGTAGACTCAAACAGTATACAGCAACCAGATTTGAATGCTGGTTGGAATGGATTTGCCACAAGATTTGGTGGCTGGTGAAGCTGCCACACTGAAAAGGTCTTGGTGGCCAGGGACCTGCCATTATGGGAAGGTAGTGAGAAGATCTTAGCGGAGGCCTAAAGCACAGCTGTCTTAATTCCACCTACTAGGATCAGAACTCCACTCTTGGGACAAGCTGAGGGACTATCACACCCTATGGGAACTGGACTCAGGGGGCACTGTGAGACCTGTCCCTGAATTATCCTTGTGACATTTAAGATTCCAACCTAGCAAGGTCTCAATGCTGAGGAAATAATCAGATGCTCACCACAAAAGACAACTAAGTTTGGAATAAGGATCATAGATGTTGCTGGCTGTGCTCTTTATCTCCTAAAAACACCTCAGCACCACCTGGGTTCCCAGTGACATATGGCAACATATTGGCATCAAGAGCAAGGACTTCTGTTTATTTGGCTTTGTTCAGTCTGAGAACACTTCAAGACCTAAGATCTGAGACAAGTTAATTTGAAGCAAAATAGGCAGTAAGAAGGAAAAAGGAAGACAAAAGGTGAGCAAGTAGAAAGCACACATGAGGAGGAACCAACAGAAAAATTCAGGCAACATGAAAAGCCAAAACAGGAACTCCCTCAAGGGACCATGAGGCAACTACTGCAGAAGACTCCTCCTATAAATAATTAATGGATTTTACAGAAAGAAAATTTAAAATATGGATGGTAAATACAATAAAAATAACGGACAAGAGAATGGAAAGACAGAACCAAAAGTTGCACAAGAGATATGTAGAATATTGAAAGGATATGGTGGAGCTTAAAGAAGGGAAGGAAACAATCAAGGAATGTAAAAATGCAGTAGAAAGTATCAAAAATAGGTAAGACAATGGGGAACAAAGAGCTAGAGGATAAAATGCTCCCAGATTTATGAAACGCACCTTGATGGCTATGAGCAATATGATATCCTGTGACACCATAATAGCCAGGAACTTTAACACTCCTCTGACAGAACTGGACCAATCCTCTGAACAGATGATAAACAAGGATACAAAGGACTTAAATGAGAGCCTAGAACAAATGGGATTTATAGATATATACAGAAAGCACCATCCAAAAACTAAGGCATATACATTTTTCTCATCAGCCATGGTATGTACCCCAAAATCAACCACATCCTAGGATACAAATCAAATCACAGCAAAGTTAGAAGAATGGAAATTATACCTTGTATCTTCTCAGACCACAAGGCAATAAAGGTGGAACACAACTCCAACAAAAGTGTTCATCCCCACAAAAAGACTTAGAAATTAAACAACCTTATGATGAATGAGAGTTGTGTTTAGGAAGAGCTAAAAGAGGAAATAATTAAATTCCTCAAGCATAATAACAATGAAGACACAAGTTACCAACACCTGTGAGATACAGCAAAAGCATCCTTAAGAGGAAAATTTATTGTATTAGATGCCTACATTCAAGAAGCAGAAAGAGAGCACATCAACAAACTCATGCACCAGATTATGGAATTGGAAAAAGAAAAGCAATCTAATCCCAAATCCAGCAGAAGAAAATGAATAACCAAAATTAAGTCAAAGATTAATTAAATTAGAATCAAAAGTATCATTCAGAAAATTAACTAAACAAAAAGATGGTTTGCTAAAAGGTAAATAAAATTGATGAATCTTTGGAGAGATTAACTATAAACAAAAAAGTAAAATCTCTAATAACTTCAGAAGGGATAAATGGGAAATAACAACAGATGTCACATAGATAAAGGATATCATCTCTGACTACTACAAGAAACGCTATGCCCAGAAATTTGACAATACAGAGGAAATGGATCAATACCTGGAATCACACCGTCTCCTAGACTTAATAAAGAAGGAATAGATTTCTTGGATAAGAGTCAAATCTAAGGCATGAAGCAATAAAAATCCTCAAAGAAAAAGTGGGAAAAATACTTCAAGATATTGGCCTGTGGAAAGATTTTTATGAAGAAGACTTCTATGGCAATTTAAACAACCTGAAAAATAAATATGGTTGAATAAACTAAAACTCCTTAAAAGTCAGGAGAGTGGTGTAAGAGAGGGCAAAATGTTTAGACAGATAGGTGGTTCAAACTGTCATCAGTGATAATTATGGGGAGTTGACCTTAGGACTCTTTTTTTCTGCTCTGTGTGAATAGTTTGCAAATTGTGTCTGTAAAGTGGTTTGGCTGAAAATACTTCTATTCTAAAGTGTTATGATTTTTCTTTTTACTCATTTCAGGAGGATATGATGAAAAAATGTAATGATCAAAATAAAAGTTTGTTTTAAACTACTTAAAAGAAAAATCAAAAAGAAGAAAACCCCCATGACTCAACCATAAGACTCCTGAAAGTGGTCAAGAAATGCAGTAACATTTCAGGTTATAAATCCAATGTCCACAAATAAGTAGCCTTTGTATATATCATTAACAGCCAAGTTCAGAAGAAAATCAAATACAAAATTCCCTTCATAGTAGTTTCAAAGAAAATGAAATGCCTAGGAATATACCTAACAAAAGAGGTGAAGGACCTCTACAAAGAGATTTATGAAACCCTAAGAAAATAAATAGCAAAAAACATTTAAAAATTGAAGAACATACATGTTCATGGCTGGGAAGAATCAACATTGATAAAAACTCTATCCTACCTAAAGCAATCTACAGATTCAATGCAATCGTCATTAAAATATCAACATTATACTTTGAAGAACTGCAAAAAAGTACTTTGTTTTGTATGGAACCAGAAAAAAATCCCCCACATAACCAAGGCTATTCTCTTTTTTTTGGGGGGGGGAGAGGAGGTATTTTTTTTTTTAATTTTTTGCAGTTTGGGGCCAGGGCCAGGTGTGAACCTGCCACCTCTGGTATACGGGGCCGGCACCCTACTCCTTTGAATCATAGGCACCACCCCCAAGGCTATTCTTAGTAATAAAACAAAGCTGGAGACATCCCTCTACCAGACTTACGGTTATATTGCAAAACCACGCTATCAAAATGGGAATATACTTGTGCAAAAATATAGACAAAGTCATATGGTACAGGATAGGAAACTGAGAGATGAAAACAGTCTCTAGTTGTCATCTGATCTTTGACACATTAAAAAAAAAAGCATACATTGGGGAAAATAATCCTATTCAACAAATGATGCTGGGTGAACACGATAATTACATGTAAAGACTGAAACTGGACCCACATTTTCACCACTTACTAAAATTAACTCAAGAAGGGTAAAAGATTTAAATCTAAGACATGAAATGATAAAAATATTAGAAGAAAGAATGGGAAAATCTCTTGATGATGTCACACTGAGGAGACATTTTATGATAAAAATGACAATGGCAACCACAGCAAAAACAACAAAAAAATAAGCAAATGGGATGTAATCAAACTAAAATGGTTTTGCATGAATAAAGGCACAAATAAAGAAAATAGACAACCTTCAAAATGGAAAAAGATACGGTATGCATCTGACAAAGGGATGATAACTAGAATCTACAGAGAAATTAATCAAGAAAAAAAGTAAACAATCCCATCTACCACTAGACAAGAGATATGAACAGAGAAAGACAGATGAATAGCTAACAAACATTTGTAAAAGTGCTTATCATTCCTAATCATCAAAGAAATACAAATTTAAACCACCTTGAGATATCACCTACCTCTGTGAGAATAGCCTTCATCACAAAGTCTCAAAGCTGCAAATGGCATGAATGTGGAGAGAAGAGAACACTTTTACACTGCTGGTGGGACTGCATAGTAATACACTAACACAATCTTTATGGAAGGAATTATGGAAAATTCTCAAAGAACTCAAATTAGACCTCCCATTCAATCCTGCAATCCCGTTAGTAGACATCTGCCAAGAAGAAAAAAATATATATTTTATCATAAGGTTGCACTAGACTGTTTATTACACTTCAATTTATAATCAAATAAAATTTATAATCACTAAGATGTGGAAACAACTTAAATGCTTACCAACTCAGCAATGGATTAACAAACTGTGGTATAAAAAAACAAAACTGTGGTACATATCATGGAGTACTATTCAGCCATTAAAGATGATGTAGTCTTTACATCTTTTGTATTAATCTGGATGGAGTTGAATCATATTCTTTTAAGTACAGTATCACGAGAATGGAGAAACAAGAATCTAATGTACTCGGTACTTATATGAAGCCAGTAGATGATTGAATACATGCCCATATAACAGAAAAATTCAAATCAATTCAAGGTGGGCAGCTGCATAACAGCTTCTTTGCAACCAGTCACAGTGAGATTGGGGACTCATCAACACCTTAGATCAGAGGCTCAGTATCTTAAAAAGCAAGAGGAACCCAACGAAAACTTAGGACAAGAAAACAGGTAAAAGAAAACACTCATGAGGAAGTAACATCAGAAAAATCCTGTCAACAGGAAAAACCAGACCAGAGCAACCCCCACCACAAAGGACCACAAGGTAGCTACTGCAGGGGATTCCACCTATAAAGAAATGCTAGAAATGACAGAAGGGGGATTTAAAATACAGATGATGAAAACAATGAAGGAAATTGCTGAGAAAGTGGAAAATAACCAAAAGAAAATTTAAAAAATAATAATCAAATAACAGATAAATGATATGAGGAATATAGAACAGATATAGCAGAGCTTAAGGAATTGAAGCAATTAGGGAACTTAAAGATGCAATAGAAAGTATCAGTAACAGATTAGACCATGCAGAAAAAAGAATCTGAGAGACAAAGCTTTTGAGATGACTCAGATAGTCAAAGAGACTGAAAAACAGAGAGAGAAACAGAATGGTCACTGACAGAATTATGGGACTACATGAAACATTCAAATATAGGAGTTATATGTAGCCCAGAAGAAGAACAAGAACACCCCAGATGAATGGAAGCCATACTGGAGAATATTATAAATGAAAATTTCCCAAATGTCACCAAAGATTCTGACACATACCTTTCAGAGGAATATCAGTCACCAAGTTCTCTCAACTCAAATAGAGCTTCTCCAAGACACATTGTGATGAACTTGTCCAAAATCAAGAGAACAGAAAAAAATGCTATAAGCTACACGGAGTAAGCTCAAATTGGCCTACTTGGACAAATCCATCAGGGTAACTGCAGACTTCTCAAATGAAACTTTTCAAGCCAGAACACAATGGTCATCTACCATTAGTCTACTCAACTAAAACAATTTCCTTCCCAGAATTGTATATCCTGCTAAGCTAAGCTTTACATTTGGTGGAGAAGACAAATCTTTTACTGATATGCAAACATTGAGGAAGTTTGCCACAAGACCAGCTCTACAGGAAATAGTTTGACCTGCTCTATACACTGATCATCACACAGGACCACCATGAAAGTGAGCACCCAGAAACTAATGGACAAAACCTAGCTTCCAGAATGATGCAAAAGATAAAACTTAGCAATGCACTTCCACAAAATAAGATGAATAGAAATCCACCACCTTTATCAATTATATCAATAAATGTTAATAGCTTAGAATAGGAAGAGAAAAAAAGTAAAAAGGAAAAACAAGAAGGAAAAATTAAGTAGGGATGAACATGAAATATAAAACTTCTGTATTGTGATCATGTAGAAAATTTATTCCTAGAGCCAAAGGTAGAAATGTCTCTTAGCCCCCTTGAGACACACCATTGCTATGGCCTTCCTGCCAGACCACACCTGTGTCACCCCAGCTCTCAGCAAAAAGAGGAAAAAAAAAAGGAAAGAAAATGGAGTAATAATAAAATAAGAATAGATATAGGAAAATAAAAATACCATATCATATATGGGACAGAGAGAAAAATGGGATAAGGAAAAAAAGAAGAAAGATAAAAAAGGAAGGTTATATCTTTGCTGTTGCAGAAGTGATTTGTGTGTGAGAGAGGAGAGAGGTAGAAGAGTCTAATTCAAAGAGAAAATGTAGAGGAGTGTAATAGAGGGAGATGATAGATGAGGCTGAAGTCCTGTAACCAAAAAATACTGGAGCCCTGGTTCCTGATGAAAGTAAAAAGAAAAGTTAAGAAAAGAACCAACCAAAAAAATTAGCAAAACACATCAATGCAAAATAACAAAAAGCTCTAATAACCGAAAATAAGCAACATCCTCAACTAATAAACAAGGGAACAAAAAAGAAAACAGAAAAAATACTAACCACAAGAAAAAACAAAAAATGAAGAGTAATGAGAAAAGAAAAAAATAGATGAAAATTAAAAAATATATATACATATACATACAAATGTGTGTATGTATATATACGCACATTGACAAGACTACTCCATTTAATCTGATTACCTCCCACTTGGTAATTATTAAGGAAAATTATATTCATACATGTATATATATATATATATTTTCAATATATATATTTTTATTCCTAGGACACCAGGTGGTGCTGTAACTTTAGGGGATGCACAATACTATTAGTAACCTCTCTCTGGTTCCCAGGAATAGACCTGTTTCCCCATATAATTGTCCATGGTTCTTGCCTGATTATTTCCTCAGGATTCAGGCCCCACTAGGTTGACATCTCAAAGCTCTCCAGAATTCTTCAGAGGCAGGTCTCATTGTTCCCCCAGACAACAGTTCCAGTGGGGTGCAAGAGATCCTGAGCTTGTCACAATTTGAGGTCTGATCTCAGCAGGCAGAACTAAGAAGGCCGTAGGAAGCCCACCTTCACAATCTTCTTGCGACCTTCTGACAATGGTAATCCCCTGGCTGCCAACACATGACAAGTATGGCCGTCTCCGACAAACCAGTGGCAAGTCCACTCCGACAGCCCTCACAACTGGCTGCTATACACTGTTCATGCATGCTCACTCTTCCTGTCTCTCCTCTCAACCACAGCTTCCCCTGAGAACTGAAAACCGCAAATGGTTTTCCTCCCATCCCAGACTTCCACTGAGGGGCCGGTGGCTCTGGCCCATGAAAACTTGCCTAATGTGTCATAACTCTGCTGCTCCGGGTCATGAACTGTGTCCAGACCCTTGCCACCTCACTGCACACCTAGAGCCATAGCTCCAGGCAAGGACTCTGCATCAGGCATAGCTTGGCTTTCTTCTGTTCAGGATGGTTCAGCTGAACGCTCTTTGTGGTCTTCCATCTTGCTCTGCCCCATAATGTCTTCATCTTTATGAAATATGCATGACTAAGAGAGTCAGGAAAGGAGACTGTTAAAGAGGTGATTGAAAGTTGGTTTCGATGATGTTAATTTCAAGCATCAAGGCAGATAGAGAGGAAGGGGTAGAAGAAGAGGTATTTCAGAACAAATGGATCATTCAGTGACATTCAGTAATATGGAACACTGAATATAGATGTTCATCAATGCTTCCATGAGAGCAACAATGAGGTTGATGCATTTTCCACTGACTTATGCCATGTTTCTGACAAATTGGGGAATGGGAACAATATGACATGAATTTTTTTTTTTAATAATTTTATTGAATCATAATTCTGTACATTGGTGCAATCATAGGGCACGATTCATATACATTCAGAAATGTTTTGATCGTACTGTTACAGATAGCCTTCATGGCATTTTCTTGATCACTATATAAA
>CAUYON010044634.1:0-13365 GCA_963573935.1 Arctocebus calabarensis
ATATTTTCTGATTCTAAGGCTTGATGTTTCATTTTCATAATGAAATCCTGTGAAAAAGAAAAGTTTTAATTTTTTTAAAGTTCAATTTAACAATTTAGCAACTTTTAAAACTAATTAAAGGAGATATATATATATATATATATATATGTATATATATCTTTTTGAGACAGAGTCTCACTGTGTTGCCCTTAGTAGAGTGCTGTGGCATCACAGCTCATAGCAACCTCAAACTCTTGGACTTAAGCAATTTTCTTGCCTCAGCCTCCCAAGTAGCTGGGACTACAGGCACCTGCCACAATGCCCGGCTATTTTATTTTGTTGCTGTTGCAGTTGTCATTGTTTAGCTGGCCTGGGCTGGGTTCAAACTCGACAGCCACAGTGTATGTGGCTGGCACCATAACCACTGTGCTATGGGCGCAGAGCCAGTAATACATGTTTATGGTTAAAAATTCAGACATTATAGAAGAATTGTGAAAATCTCTTTGTATATATTTTTATGTATCAAAGTTTTAAATTATGAATGTGGATTTGTCAATATATTTCTTAACATTTTTAGTTTTTTATTTAAAAAAAACTTAACTTAGGCTTGGTGCCTGTGGCTCAATGAGCTAAGGTGCCAGCCACGTACACCTGAGCTGGCGGGTTGGAATCCAGCCGGAGCCCACCAAACAACAATGACGGCTGCAACCAAAAAATGGCTGGGCGTTGTGGCAGGTACCTGTAGTCCCAGCTACTTGGGAGGCAGAGGCAGGAGAATCGCTTGAGCCCAGGAGTTGGAGGTTGCTGTGAGCTGTGATGCCACAGCACTCTATCCAGGGCAAGAGCTTGAGGCTCTCAAAACAAAAAACAAAAAACAAAAAACTTAACTTATACCTTCTGTTTTTCAAAGTATTTTTTTTAAAAAAATTACTGTCTTTTTGTACTTTTATTTTGTTTGCTAAATCTGACATTAAAAGAAGTGAGGTAGAGATAAAATTAATTTTTCTCAGTTAGCTTTCTAGTTTCCCCAAGATCTTCTACCGAATCACTTATTTTCCCAGTATTAATTTGAAATATCACATAATTTATCACTTAACAAATTGCCATATATATATATATGAAACCGCCACAGTTTTATTTATTACACTCTATCTCTCTTCGCCCACCCCTCTGATCCTACATATAATATCCCATTTAGGATCATTTGTCCAAAAGGTGTACTAATCATATGCTTAAGTGATCAGTAAGAAAATGAGATAGTCACACATGTATATCCATATGCATGCACCCGCACTGACAAGCCTAAGGATTTTAATTAAAATTTTATGACAAAAAATTTACGAAAGAACAGCTAAAATAAAACTGGCAAGTCCAAGTGCTGGAAAGGATACAGAGAAATGAAATCACATATACATTGCTGGTAAGAATGTAAAATATTGCAATCACTCCAAAAAACAGATTGTCAGTTTCTTAAAAAAACTAAACATGCCATTTATCATTTGACCCAGCAATTGCAGTATAGACATTTGTCCCAGAAAAATGAAAAATTTATGTCCACACAAAAATCCATACATGGCTGTTTATTTTAGCTTTTTCTGTAATAGTCAAAACCTGGTGGCTTGGTGCCCGTGGCTTAGTGAGTAGGACACCAGCCACATACACCGAGGCTGGTGGGTTCAAGCCTGGAGCAGGTCTGCTAAACAACAAGGAGAAATGCAACAAAAAAACAGCCAGGTGTTTTGGTGGGCGCCTGTAGTCCCAACTACTTGGGAGGCTGAGGCAAGAGAATTGTTTAAGCCCAAGAATTTGAGGTTGCTGTGAGCGGTGACGCCACTCTACTGTGGGTGATATAGTAAGAGACTGTCTCAAAAACAAAAAACAAACAACCCCCCCCAAATACTGGTGCATCCATACCATGGAATGCTACTCAGCATCAAAAAGGTATGAACTATTGATATACTTGAATAGATTGCAAGAAGATTATATTAAGTGAAAGTCAATTTAAAAAAGTCCCTGGCTCAGTGCCTATAGAATAGTGGTTATGGCATCAGCCGCATACACTGAGGATGGAGGGTTTGAGCCTGGCTCAGGCCAGCTAAACAACAACGACAACTGCAACAAAAAAAATGACCGGCATTGTGAGTGGGCACTTGTAGTCCTAGCTACTTGGGAGGCTGAGGCAGGAGAATCACTTAGACCCAAGAATTTGAGGTTGCTGTGAGCTGTGACGCTACAGCACTCTACTGAGGGCAATTTGGTAAGACTCTGTCTCAAAAAAAAAAAAAAAATCTTGGAAAAGTCCCATGCTGTGCAAGTTACTTATATAACATTCGCAAAATGACAAAATTATAGCTATGGAGAGAAGATTAATATTTGCCAGGGGTGAGGGATAGTGGAAAGGAGGTTGGTAGATGTGACTTTAAACCGGTCACATGAAGGAGATCTTTGTAGCGATGGAATTGTTCTGGATCTTGATTGTGGTGGTGGTGGTTATGCCCATCTACACATGATAAAATGACAACTTTATACCAGTGCCAATTTCCAGGTTCTGATTGTACTATGGTTACCTAAGACGTAACCATTGGGAGAAATTAGGTAAACGATACACAGGACCTCTTTATACCACCTTTGCAACTTTTTTTGAATCCATAATTATTTAAAAATAAAAAGTTACAGTAAGCAAGAAAAAAATATTTGAACTGCAGTATGCATGTAAATGTTAGGCCATTTTGAACATTCAAATGTTATATTGAGTAAAATGAGATGCATGAATGGACCATACAATTTTTAGTGTTTAGGGCCTCTAAGGGGCTGAACCTGGCTCTGCCTGCCCTCCTCAGAAGTATTTTATCCTCTAGCCCTTTCTCATTGAATCAAAATCGACTCTTCTGTGCATCTTCTCTCATGATGTGTACACAGGCAGTTGGCCTAATCCTTCAAAGGTTCAATCTAGCCTCCTGAAACTGGGAGTGCTCTTCTGCCTTCCTCTTTCCTCCGGCTGCAGTCAATCTGTCTAACCCCGGGCCCCCACAGCCCTCTGTGTCTCTTGTCAACATCATAAAACACAGCTCTACAGACATGCTCTTTCCAGCACACCCAGTCTGGACAGGCCGTCAAAAGTTTCAGAGGGAACCCCACGGGAAGAGCACGCGGGTGGCAGGCAGGAAGCCACCAAGTTCACAGTCCACGTTCCTGGAACTCGGTCTACTCCACTTGCCTTCCTGGGCCACGTCCCAACCAAAGGGCCTCCGACAGTGACTACTGGGAGGACACCCCACATGAAATAGCCAGGAATCCATTGCAGAATTAAGGGACAGGGAGATCTTGACTGTTAGCATCAGTGAAAACCAGTCTTTCTCCTCATGTCAACTCAGCCTAGGAAACTGATGCCCCAGTTATTTTAAGGTGACACTCTGATAGCCCTTGCTCCTCCAGGCCTGTAAGAGGAAAAGATTCTGATGGCACTAGGGTGGAGGTATCCCTGCATCTCCTGAGCAATGTCCTGTCCACAGCTGGGGAGGGGGGCGAGGCAGCAGAAAACTCACCATAGTGGCAGGGCAAGCCCTGTCCCTTCCTGGGAATACAGCATCTTGATCCATTCCAGCTGCCTGCTCCATGATTGGCAAGGGAATCAAAGGGCAGGAGAGGGATGACACACGGGGCCCTCAAGCCCTGACAACTTTATGCAACTGTCACCCAAGAAGACATCCTATGAACCTGTGTACCTCCGAGGAGACAGGAAGGACAGCAGTGGAGCAGTGTCCTGGGAGAACGAGCAGGTGAACATCAAGAATGAACATCTGTATTGAGTGCAAACAGGAGTGTGAACTAACAACCCCATGGACCACAGGGACCCAGAAACAGGACAGCATGAAACCTAACCATTGAGTAGCTGCCCTGTCCCTGGTAGGCTCCTTGGAAGATTAAGGCAACAAGACAAGATCCTGCTAAACCCAGAAATGCTGGATTAAGTAAAACAAAAATATTAAAAAAAATTTTTTTTAAGTCATTTGTACATAGATCATACATACATTTATGCTATTATGGGATTTTTTGTGTTGATTATTTGTGCAAATTGGAGTGCTTACATGCTAGTAATCAACATAGCTTTCACCTCTTTTACCCAATTACAGCATTAAGACATTTGTGTTCTACACCTAATAGATCCAACCTGTCCTTGCCATATGCTCCACTAACCCTCCCTCTACCAACCCACCCCCTCCCTTCCTCTCTCCCTCCCCTGTGAAACCAATTTATAATCACTCACACTTGCATATGAAAAATGAAACAAATATTTTTAAAGGCACAGTTAAGCTCACAAGAAGGGGAATAAGCAAGGGATGAAAACAGAAGGAGGGCAGGAGACCATCAGAACCTGGGGAGCTCACATTTGCACAGGGAGTGAACCTGGGCTGTGCCAGGTGGGGAGTGGGACCCCTGCTTTACAAATCAGGACCCTGAAAAGGCAAGAAGACCCAGGGCCCTGTGCAGGGAAGACCCAGCTGTGGGCGGGGGCCCCCACTGGGACAGCGGAAATAGCCGCCTCTGGCTGGTGGCCCCCTTGGTTAGCCCTGGCAGAAGCAAACTCAGAATGATCCTGGGAGGACTCCGTGATCAGGATACATGGAATTCCCACGACAAGCACAATCTGTATGGGGAGGCTATGATGAGAATCATGCAGCCCTGGGCGTCCCTGGGCAGTCAGTGCCCTATCCGCGCCCAGAGGTTCTGTGGCAATAGGCACGACTAGAGGACATCTGCAGTGTGAACAGGAACTAAAAAGTTTTGAGTTTTTCAAAAGGGATGTTAATGAACTACTGGTTGGAAACTTGAGCCCCTGGATTCAAGAGAGAGTATCTTACAGGTGAACTCGGGAGCTCAAACCTCCCAAGTCCGACCTGTCTGCAAACTTCCCAGCTTTAGTTTCTCCAGGGACGGTTGGCTATGTCGCACCCGCCTCCTCTACATAAGGCAGCCTCAAGTAAGGAGACCGCGACGAGTCTAGCAACAAACATGTACCTGAGCATAAGCCTGAAATCTTTTCCTCTGAATCTTGAAGATCTCTGTTAATTCATCCCTGGGATCCTCATTGTTCTAGTTCCAGTAGCCCCCTCAGCTGGGGGAGAGCCCTAGCTCCTAAGAGGCGCATCTGTGGTGGGGTCTTCATGTGCTGGATCAACTACTCCAGGGCCTGGGGCACTGACATGTGGCTTAACCGCAGGGGTAGCTCTGGTCTCGGAAAACCCATCTCCATGAGCTGCCACAGAGCAGGCTTGTCCACACACTTGTCCTTGTCTTCATCCAGCACAGGGTTTGTCTTCTTAAACAATTCCACTGTGTGGGTTCAGTGCTAAGAACTTCTGTACCACTTTGGGGAGAGACACCAACATCTTCCACAGTTCTGTAGGGAAATCTCCTGTTGGTCTGGATTGTGGTCCAGTCCATACTGTAGGAGGGCAGGTTGGCAGTCGCTGGGAAGATAGTGTCTCTATCTGGAGTTTTCTGGTCTTGTTTTTTCTTTTCTTCTGCTGAAACCTCAGCTGTCTTAGGAAGTGCCTCTGGAGCACACTTTTTAATCAATAACAGATATCTCTATCTTGGATATTCTCTTTTGAGATTGTTTTAGTGTCACTCAGCACCCTTTCTGAAGCCGTATGAATTAACTTGGGACGGGTTACACTTTCGGGGTCTTCTAAGCTTCCATGAGCACAAAAGCTTGAGGCAACAGCTTCTTGAGCTTTTCCATGGAGGTGCCCTTGGTTGCCTCCTCCAGCCACTTGGTGCTGTCTGCAGGTTGTGGAGGCACCGCACCTTACCTGCAAAGATCTTTTTTTCTTGCACGAACATCACACCATCACTGTAGGGCCCAGCGCCTGCAGCCCAGTCCGTGAAGGTCACTGTGAAGGGTGGGGTGAGCGAGGAGGGGCATTTCCCAATATTTTTATATAACACTGTTGTGTACCTGTGGTTCATCTCATCTCCCAATGTGGATATAAAGCCCCTAGAGAGCATGGATGATAGTGCCAATTTCCTTTGAATTCCCCTCTCTCCCTAGCATGGAGCACATATATCAGAAATCCTTTCTGAATGGACAACAGTAAAACTAAGTGAAAATAAAAAACCAGCGCCTCATTGTGACAGAGTGGGTAAAGATTGGTTTAGCCAGCATTCACTGAGATCTAGCTCTGTGCCCAGCTAGAGGCTGGGGATGTTCTACTTGTTTCTGACCTCAAAGAGCTTTTAGTCTACCTAGCAAATCAGATAACCCAGAGAAATCAAAGGAAATATCTGCTCTCTTGCTATCTGTAGTATTTACATATGCATAGGCTAGAAATATCACATTGGTTTCTTTTATGACATATAATTTATACAAGGTAGGTCTTCACTTCAGAGTTTGAGGGTGCCTATGTACTTTAGTTCCTAGAGCTGCCAAATATCCATTTCTGGTCTTTTGTCTCTATCTTCTGACTATAAGATGATCTCATATGGCATGTTAGTCACTAACGGAGGTGTGAATATCGGTAAGGATCTCCTAATTTAACAAGGACTTAGCTTTCTGGCCTTAGACTTGCTTACACACCCCTGACCAGATGAGTTTGAGTATGAGTATGTGACCAGATGACAAAGAAGACTGTAATAGAGATTTGATCCAATGCATGTTTGCATGCCTAAATGAATGAGTAGACAGAAAGAAAATATTTCTATGTATCTGGTCCATCTCTGGCTTAGCAATTTATTATGATTTAGGTTCAAAGGCCACAAGTCACAATAGCTTACCTAAATTCATTGAAATTTAGGTAAGCTATTGAGGGTGTAGCTCTGCTTTGCCTCAGGACACAACTGTAAAGGAGAAGCAATAGTTGCAAGCCATGAGCATCGGCACCTCAATCAGATATAAATTCAAATCCATCATTTATTACATGACTTTGGGAAAGTATCTTTAAATTCTTTTATCTGTCTTAGTTACCACATTTATAAAATGGCATCATCACTACACCCACCTCAGGGTGGTTGTGAGGATTAAATGATAACATGTATAAAGCACTTAGTACAATGTTGGGCATAGAGTAAGCTCTCAGGTGGTAGCTGCTGCTATTAATGCTGTGGGCAGCCTGATCTGAGGGCCACAGTAGCGTGGTGTCACAGAGCTCCACTGGGGCTTCTCCACAATTCTGACAGCACTTTTCCACTCCAGGTATTTGTTCCCTCTGAGGCTGATAGAAGCTCCAGGATAAGAATAGGGGATAAGTTCAGCAGGTTGTGCTGTTCAGTGGCTGCATACATGCTTGCTAGGCTAAAGACTGCTGTGCTGAGGGGGTCTGTAAAGAAACTTTGGACAAGATGGAGACATTGCTAGGGCCAGAAGGACTGAAGAATTCACATTCTTCTGGCTTTGACTCTATTTCATATGGAGCACCAGATGTCTGGCCAGAGGATGACGTGCCTCCTGCCTTGCCTAGGGTGTGCTGCCTGCCATCTGCCTGGCATTTGAAACACACTTGGGGTTTTATTTAAAAATCAAAAGAAGGCATTTATTAAAATCAGAAATTGTTTCCTTTTATATATATTTTCATACTGAATATAATAATGATAAAATTATTTAAGTCAATAACATGGACAGGTAATAGCCACCCTCTTCACTTCCACTTTCCACAGATAACTACAGTTAACTTTGATACTTATTTCTCCAGATGTTCCACCTTCCAGTATTCAGGGAAGCTGCATTTTATATAAGGAATGTGTTCCCATGGGCCTCATTTATTTAGAAAGTTGCATAATTCAAGACTAGTCTTGACAAAAAAAGGCCAGGATTTGTTTATCAGCTTAAGTGGTGCCACCATGTGGCAATAGTATAAACTTGGCTTATTATTCACTTAGACTTACAGCTTTGAAATTATGTGATTCTTAGTAACATTTTAATTTGGTGAGACTTGCATTATTTCAAATGTTTTTATATCACAACATTTGAAATTATTATAATTTAAATGTGTTTAAAACATAGCTACACTATGTTAACTTAAAAATAGGGCCATATAACCAAAGCTTTCCTAAAACTTGCTTTTTTAAAATTCAGATAGCAATGTATTTTGGATATTCGCTCAAGTTAGCAAATGTACATTGTCTCTTTCTTTTTAAGGACTAATCAATATGATAATACATCTTCATTCACTTAACCGATCCTTGGCACATATATAATATATAATTTCAGGTTAATACAAGACTATGTATGATTAGGTTACATTGTTTGTATTTGTTAGGAAAAGTCCCAGTTGTATCTGAGTCCTTCACCCAGGAGGTATGCCATATATTCCTACATTGTACCAGTTAGGTGGGAGCTTACTGAGCCCCTTTACCCAATTTACCCCCTTCCCACTTCTTGAATTTAATTGTATTTTTTTCTATGTGGGCGTAAATTTGTTCATCTACTAGATTCGAAATAGTATTGAGTACATGAGATGCTTGCTTTTCTATTCTTGTGATTCTCTACTAAGGAGAATGTTCTTCAACTCCATCCAAGTAAATTTAAAAGAGGTAAAGAAAAACAACAACAAAAAAGATGTAAAGTCTCCACCTTTTCTTATAGATGAATAGTATTCCATGGTATTCACATACCACAGTTTATTACTTCATTTATGGGTTGATGGACACTTGAGTTGTTTCTATATATTTGTGATTATGAATTGAACTGGTATAAACATTAGAGTGAAAATGTCTTTGCAGTAAAATGTTTCTTTTTCTTCTGTGTAGATGTCTGGTAATGGGATTACAAGGTCAAATGGGAGTTCTACTTTTAGCTCTTTAAGGATTTTCCATACTTCTTTCCAAAAAAGCTGTATTAGTTTACAATCCCATCAATAATGTATAAGTGTTCCCTTTTCTGGGCACCCTCACCAGCATCGGCAGCTGTGGGACTTTGTGGTGTGAGCTATTCTCACTGGGGTTAGGTGATAATCTCAAAGTGATTTTGATGTTCATTTCTCTGGTGCTTAGGGATGATGAGCATTCTTTGAAGTGTTTGTTGACTAATCTTCTGTCTTCTTAGGAGAAGATTCTGTTCATTTCTCTTGCCCAGTAATTAACTGGGTTGTTTTCTCTTTTCTTGATTCTTTGCTCGAGTCTCTGTAGATTTTGGTCATTAGACCTTTTCCAGATACATAACATGTAAATATCTTCTTCCGTTCTGAAAGTTGTCTGTTTGCTTTGTTTCCTGTGTCCTTAGCTGTATAGAAGCTTTTAAGTTTGATCAGTTCTTATTTATTTATTTTTGATATTGCTGCAAATTTCAGGTGGGGGTCTTCTTCATCAAATCTTTCTGCAGGCCTATATCATTATTTGTTTTTCCCATGCTTTCCTCTAGAGCAGGGGTTCTCAACCTGTGGTTGTGACCCACAGGAACTGTATTAAAGGGTCGCGGCATTAGGAAGGTTGAGAAGCACTGCTCTAGAGGTTTTATCGTTTTGTGTCTCAATTTAAATCTTTTATCAAGCATGAGTCAATTTTTGTTAAGTGGTGAGAGGTACAGGTCCAGTTTCAGTCTTTTACATGTGGGTAATTAAGTTTTCCCAGCACGATTAAATAGGGGGTCTTTCCCTAGTGTATTCTTTAGTTTATCAAAGATCAGATGGCAGTATAAAGCTGGTTTCATCTCTAGGTTTTTTGTTCTGTTCCATAGATTTGTGTCTCTATTTTTATGCAAATATCATACTTTTTTTTGATCACTATATACTTACAGCATAAATCGAAGTCTGGTGTCATGATGCCTCTAGATTTGTTTATATTTCATAGAATTGCATTGGCTATTTTTTTTTTTGATTCCATATGAAATGAAGATCAATTTTTTAAAGTTCTTCCAGGTATGATGTTATTGTTTTAATGGGGATTACATTAAATCTGTAGATTGCTTTGCATAGTTTAGACATTTTAAAAATGTTTTTTCCCAGCCAAGAGTATGATGTATATTCTTCCATAGTTAATGTCTTCTGTTATTTTTTTCCCTCAGAGTTTCATAGCTCTCTCAGCAGAGATCTTCAATGTCCTTTGTTAGGTTTATTCCAACCTATTTCATTTTCTTTGAAGCTACTGTAAAGTGAATTGTGACTTTGATTTGACTCTCAGCTTGACTGTTAATAACATGAAGGCTCCTGATTTGAGGGCAGTGATTTTATATCCTGAGATTTCACTGTTTCTTGATCACTTCCAGGAGTCTCATGGTTAAGTCCCTGGAGTTTTCTAAGTATAAGATTATATCATCAGCAAAGAGTGAAAGTTTGATTTCCTCTGTCCCCTTTGGATATCCTTGATATCCTCCTCTTGCCTGATTGCATTAGCTGGGACGTGAAGCATTGTACCAAATAGGAGGTGTGATAGCAGACATCTTGTCTGGTTCCAGTTCAGTTTTACTCCATTCAGTATGATGTTGGCTGTGGGTTTGTCATGGATGGATTCTATCAGTCAGTTTAAGAAATGTCCTATCTATGCATATTTTCTTAAGAGTTCTTATCAAAAATTGGTGCTGAATTTTGTCAAATGCCTTTTCTGCATCTATTGAGAGGGTCACATGGTTCTTGTTTTTGCTTTTATTTATGTGGTGAATTACATTTGTGGATTTGTGTATGTTGAACTAGCCTTGCATCCCTGGAATAAAGCTTACCTGATTGTGATGTTTATTTTTTTAAGTGTATCTGTATTCTATTTGTTAGGATTTTATTGAGTATTTTTGTATCAATATTCATTAATGATATTTGTTCATAGTTTTCTTTTTTTATTGTTAGAACTTTTACTAGTTTTGGTGTCAGGGTGATGTTTGCTTTGTAGAAGGAGTTGGGGAGGGTTTTGTCCTTCTCAACGTTTAAATAGGTTCTGCAATATAGGTATGAGTTCTATGAATGCTATGAAGGTTTGGTAGAATTCTGGTGTAAAACTGTCTAGTCCAGGACTTTTTATTGTTGGAAACTATTTTATTGTTGTTGAAATTTTGGTGCTTGATATTAGTTTGTTCAAGAGTTCTAATTATTTCTGATTAAGTCTAGGGAGGTGGTGTGATTTCAGGTATTGAAAACTATTTCTTTCACATTTTCAATTTTGTAACAGAGTTTTTTTGTGGTAACCAGTGATTAACTTTTGTGTCTCTGTTGCATCTGTTGTTATTTCTCCATTTTTGTTTTTGATTGAGGTTATTAGAGATCTTACTTTTCTGTTTCTAGCTATTATGGCCAAAGATTTATAGAACTCATTCATTTTTTCAAGGACCAACTTTTTGTTTTGGTAATCTTCTGAATAGTTCTTTTGTTATCAATTTCATTTAATTCTGGTCTAATTTTGGTTATTTTTTTTTTTCTGCCAGGTTTGGGATTGGATTGCTCTTCTTATTCTAGTTCCTTGAGATGAATCACTAGGGCGTTGGTTTGTGCTCTTTCTGGTTTTTAACATAGGCATTTAAAATGATAAATTTCCCTCTTAGGACTGTTTTTACTGTATCCCACAAGTTTTATAACTTGTGGCTTCATTGTTATTTTGTTCAAGAAATCTAATTATTTCCTTTTTATCTCCCCTTTGACCCAGCTGTCATTTGGAATAAAGTTGTTTAGGCTCCATGACTTTGTGTGGGGATGGTTTTTATTGGTGTTGAGTTCTACTTTTATTCCATTAAGGTCCAAAAAGATATAAGGTATAATTTATATTCTTTAATTTTTTTGTGATTTTATTTGTGTCCTAGGATATGATCAATTTTGGAGAATGATCCATGCCCTGAAAGAATATTTACTCAATATTATTGGAGTGTTCTACATATGTCTGTTAAGCCCATTTGTTCTAGAGTCATATTTAAATCCATTGTTTCTTTATTTAGTTTCTGCTTGGAGATCTGTGCAGTTCTGTCAGTGGGGTATTGAATTCCCCTGCCTTTATGGTGTTATAGGCTATCATATTGTTCAGACTGGTTAGAGTTGAATTTATATATCTGGGAGCATTTAAGTTGGATGCATGGATATTTAGGATTGAAATGTCTTCTTGTTGAATTGTTCCCTTGATAAGTATATAGTGTCTGTCTTTGTCTTTCTTTACTTTTGTTGTTTTAAAGCCCGGCATTTCAGCATATAGGATTGTGATCCCTATTGTCTTCTGATTTCTATTTGCCTGAAATATTGTTTTTCAACAATATTTGAAAGGTTAGGTTGTTAGATGTGTTAGAGGTTAGATGTGTTTCCTGAATAAATATACATACTTGGCTTGTGTCTTTTTATCTAGGAAGCCAGCCTATGCCTCTTCAGTGGGCAATTTAAACCATTCATATTATTGAAAGTATTGATAAGCATGGTGGAGTTCTTCTGTTTATCTTGTTTTGTGGAGCTCTGTTGTACAGTTTTATCACTTGGGCCATTGTGGAAGCTAGGCTTTGTCCATTAGTTTCCAGATGTCTTTACTTTGCTAGTGGTCCCTTGTGATAGTCAGTGTATGATATGGGTCTGGGTACTTCCTGCAGAGCTAGTTGTTTGGTTTTCAAATTTTCTTAGTGTTTGCTTGTCAGTAAAATGTTTTATTTCTCCATTGATTATGAAACATAGTTTAGCAGGATACAGAATCACTGGCTGAAAGTTGCTTTGTTTAAGAAGATTAAACACTTGCTGTCACTCTAATATTTTTGCCCTTGGAAGTAAGTTGTTGTTTATGCTTGGTTCCTTGCAGAGTTTTCTCTTTCATTTTGACTTTGGCCAAGTTAATTACAATGTGTCTAGGAGATGCTTTGTTTGAATTGAATCGTTCTGGAGTTCTATAACTATCTCATATCTGTATTTCTGGGTCTCTGACAATGCTTGGGAAATTCTCCTCAATGTTGTCTTTAAGTAGAGCTTTCAAGCTTTTAGAGCTCTCTTCTTTTCCTTCAGGGCTGCCTGTGATTCATATGTTTGTATTCTTTGTGTAGTTTCATATTTATCTAAGAGATTGCTTTGCTTTTGCTTGCTTCTTTAATGCATCTTGACATGCTTTGGTTAGTTCAAAAGTCTTTTCTTTAAGTTCTAAGATTCTTTTTTCTGCATGTTTTACTCTGTTGTTGAGACTGTCTATTTTGTTTGAAACTCTTTGACTGACTCTTTAAATTCTTTAAGCCAGGGGTCCTCAAACTTTTTAAACAGCGGGCCAGTTCACTGTCCCTCAGACCATTGGTGGGCTGGACTATAGTTTAAAAAAAAAAAAAACAGCTATGAGCAAATTCCTATGCACTCTGTACATATCTTATTTTGAAGTAAAAAAAAAAACCAAAATGGGAACAAATACAATATTTAAAATGAAGAACAAATAAAGTTAAATCAACAAACTTACCAGTATTTCAATGGGAACTATGGGCCTGCTTTTGGCTAATGAGATGGTCAATGTCCAGTTCCATAT